>VZTL01008839.1:0-12819 GCA_013400535.1 Scopus umbretta
ATAAAAAGGAAAAAAGAAAAAAACCCACAAATTTCTTAGTGGAGTTTTAAAATTACTTTATTTATCCCTGATTTTTATGCAGGTAGCACTCAAAAGTTCCTATTTTGACTAGGTCATTTTGCAATAAAACATATATGGAAAATCTATAGGAAAAATCCCACACCTGCAATGTATATATATTTTTTAAAGTAGCAAAATGGCAGTGATAACAATCTGCTCAAGGCATCAGCCTATTTTTATACCCCTTCAAATACTGAAATAGGATAATAAAAATTAAAAATGACCCTTCAAATACTAAAATAGGATAATAAAAATGACTCTACTCCTCTGGAGTCTATGATCTAGAAGATGGAAATGGTCTCAAGCACATGAACACTGAAATCAAAGTGTTTAACAAGCTCCACTGAGCCAAGATCCATGGTAGGAAACAGCAGCAGCATCCTGAACTGGTAACTTTGCAGCCTACAGATGCTACCTTGAAGTTATCCTTTTACTTTGAGATAAAAGGCTCCGTTTTTTTCTCAGGTAACACTGAAATTGAAACTTTTTTCTCTTTTCGGGATAAGGAAATTCCGTCTAGAACCAGATGGGCACAGAGTAATCACATGGGTAACCCTCTCCCACAATGGAACTGTACGTGTTCCTGAAGGAAATTGTTAGCCAAAGCCTGAGTTACCCAGCTAATTATCCTTCCTTACTAAAGAGGGATGATGGGTTCCATCCATAATTAGGCCAAATTATGGGAATTTGGCTGACATTACCTACAGCATATTTTTCTGTATAGATTACTCTGTCTGGAAAATGGATAGAAAGCAATTTCTCTACAAACCTCTTTATAAAGTGGGACTTGAGCAGAATAACTAGTTTCACGGGGCATTACCATGCAGCACAATTTGTGGTGCATTTCTGCACAAGACAGCTTTCTAATAGCATATGTCTGGGTATAACCACCAGTTGCTATGATGGCATGTTACTTCGCTGATCCAAGAATGTGAATATCATGGCTAAAAATGCAATGTTAGTACTCCAGAAACCATGTATAGATCAGCTTTCCCATTTTGTCAGTATTGTAGAGAAAAGATATGTTGATAGCTCAACCTTACAAGAAGATGCACTAGGTCTGCCAGGACAAGTCATCCACAGCTCTCACACACTGCTGGAGAATAATGAAGAAAACTGATGAGAAACTGGAAATGACCTGCGAATCAAGTGGCCAAACCTCACCAGATACACACCTGATCATGTGTAACTATCGGCAGTATTATACTGCAGCGTAATGAGAGTCCACTTTGGCATAAGGATAAGGGATACAGACCCTGTGGTAGCTGTTGGGTGATGGGAGAAGAGACAGAACAGTTCACGTCTGGAATGCCATTTCAGGTTTTAGTTTCCTTTCCTGCCTTGCCACATGTTTTCTAGGGAACTTGAGTCATGTCACCATTTCTTCCTCTAATCCTTCTGTCACACCCACGTATGCTCACCACTGTTAAACGAAGGAAGGTACTGACCTATCTCACAGGGATTTTGAAAGGATAAAAATGTTAGACATTATAAATACAGCATCTGATGGAGGGGCAAATACACACTATAAATAAATGTATGAAAGGTGGGAAAAGCTTACAGAACACCTTTTTTTTCTTTTTTATATGAATGCTCATCTAAACAATAGCTAAAACAAAATATAAAACAGAACTTCAGTCAGTGTAAAATTTTAAATTCTGCCTTTGCATGCTATAGAAACAATATTCATGTAATAAATACTTAGACTTTAGGACTAGAATTTAGGAGATGTAAGGCCAGATGCTTGGCAGGCACAATTTATTTAGCACAGATTATTTCAACACTCCAAACCAGATATTCTTTCGCAAGTCAAAGATTTGGTGACCTTTTTTTATTCCCCTTTATTCCCTGCCTTTGTTCCATAATGCCAAGGATATCATTTCCCTCATCCATAAATCTGGCATAATAATATTTGTCCTTTCTAAAATTACTTTACCTCCAGGATACAAGGTACTCTTGTTTACATCCTTAGCTATTTAAATCATTATTCTTTTCTGCGTGTCAAGTTTAGCCCCCCCAGCACATAATGTTTTTGAGGGGCACAAAAACAACCCCCTAACTGGTGTCCTGTCTAATTTGAGTGCCAAAGCAAGGACTGTACTAACAGATGTCTGATGCCATCTATAGCTGGCAGAGTGGCAGCTTTTTTCTGTTCACTGTGAGCACAGTCCCCACTGGGATCAATTTACTTTTTCATTCACACCACACAAAAGAATGTGTCGATAGTGCTGGAGATGACGTCAGTGCAGTCAGCTGCAGAGAGCCATGGAGAGTGCAAGTGCTGCAAATGAGAATAGCCATCGATAACACGTTCCTCGGATGAAAACCTTTCTATTGGAAACCAATGGTCACATTTGTTAAAGCTTTGTTTTAAATTACAGCCAACAACAAGCAAAAACAGCCAAAACACTAGAGCAGGAAATGCATAACATCGATTTTATCCTGAAATAATTTAAAGAATGTTCAGCATCAGAAAAGCTCCTATTTCTAAGGAATGATTCTTTTGTGTAAGTATCCTAGTGATATAATACACATGAATTTTGGTGCATAATTCACTATCTAAGGAACAAACTCGCTGCTAGGGGACATACTGTGCTATCTGTCTCACCCACAGAGCAATGCAGCCTCTGGCTGTACAGTGAGACCAAATTTAGTTTGTTGCTTTAAAAAAATGAAAAAAAAAATACTTTTCATCATTCAGCAGCATTTATTAAGTGGTGTTTATATGTTCTTTTATTGTGCAACAGTTTTGAAGTCTATTTAATATAGAAAATGAGACACCATTGTGGCTGTAATAATGATATTGTCACAACCCACAAAATTTTATCAAGTATTCAGATGTTTGGAGCAGGTACTAATACTTTGCCTCAGACAACACTCACATCTTAGGTTTATTTTAGTAATCAATATTTTATCTAAATTTAGTGATTGCCGAGGCTGTTTTGCAAAGCAAATCTTAAAGAGTACGTAAGTAATCCCTTTCCACTTCACTCATGACACTCAGGTGCTTTAAGGGAGGTAAGCATTTAAGTTGGCTGATGAGCATAGGAAGGTGCTTGCAATGGGGAATCTCTCCATTGACTTCGATGCCCTGTAAATCAAAGCCTAAAGTACAAATTCAGAGCTGCAAGCTGCACCAAGCCTGTAATGGGAGTGTTACAACAGCACACAGGGGCATATTAGACTAGCTACAATTCAGCTAGCTCAGTATTAACAGCAATGAAGTTATGGTGTCTTCATAGGCTAGCTTCCTAATCAGATACCCTGCATCTCAAATGGCCTCGTTCAGCCTACGCCAAAGGCAGCGACACTGCAGCTTCCCTGGTAATGACACATGCTGGCTATACTGAAGTGAGCGCCTCACCGTACTGCCTGAACACAGTGCAGAAATAGCCTTAGGGACTGATGTCTTTTATGTAGCTATGAAACAGAACAAGCTTTCTCTGCTATCTTCCCTCTCATGTATCCTAAGAGGACCAGCTCTCATAGCATAGCTGAGTCTCTGTGTTTATTTGAGTCTTTGTCTCAGTGCTGACATTTTCTATGAGCAAGCTAATTTGAACCAACTGGGAGGGGCAGCAATGAAGAAAAAGAAGCCAAAACCACATTGGTTGGAAGAAGACTAAGGAAATAAGTCTCTTTTTTTTTTTTAATAGGGTATTACTGGAATGACTACAAGCCAATTAAACTGCATAAAAGGCACTTTATTGACATCATTAAGGTTTGGTTCAGGAACAAAGTGAGTAAAGTCTGATCCAGCAATCTCTAAAATGAATGGAAAAATCATCATCGTTTTCAGCTGAGGCTAAATCAATCTGCAAACTAAACCACTTGTGCTAATTTAGAGACTGGGGAGAAATAATGAAGACTAGCCAACAGAGGCTGGTAGACCATTGGCTTGCTTGAGGTTCATAGAGACTTCCCTGTAGTATCTCTAAGGTCCTTAGAGATTCCAGGTTTCTCAGTGAAGTCAGAGGTTAACCAGGTTCTTTCAGAAAAAGCCTGAGGCTAAGGGAGGGAGGAATTAAGATGCTCAGCATGAAGGTGCTCTTATACAGGGTTTCTGACTTATGTACAGTGGCTGTAAGTTCAAATATGGCCTTTCTTCTGTGCATACATACAGGCAATTCTGCCTGGAATATAACCGTAGAGAATTTCATTTTGCTTTAGTCAGTGAAACAGGGAAAGTGATCAGAGTCTTTGCCTGATGTTGCAATGCAATGTTTCTTTTCCTTCTCTGGGCACAGAAAAGGGTGGTAGATTGTAACCCTGAATTTGTGGTGTCACTTGGACAGACTGGTTGCACTGCAAGAATATTCCCATTTTAAAGGCAGGTTGCTATTTTCTATTTGAGAAAGAAGCTTTGCATTTATTATCTTACACATTCAAGGTATTTATTATCATCACCCAAATTTTAACAATTCAGTTATATTTTATACTGTATAATTCAATTGGCTTATTCATACATGTGAAAATACTATTAGCGCATATAAAATATCTATGGTTTATATATATTTATTTATATAAATATACACACACACAGGTGTATATAAATATGCATGTGTAAATGCACCAGGGAGGGAGGTCTATAAACATTTAGTTTAGGGATGATTCCTGCTAAAGAGCAATCATGGAGGCATTCATTCCGGCATCGCATGTTGACTGAACATATATCCGGATTTGCTTTTGTGAATAAGTATCTGAGAGACCTAAATATATATGTACGTGTTATGTGTATGCTATGAACATATGCAATGTGTATATATATTATAGAAGGTGTACATCTTATATTAGGGAGAGACCACATGAAAGAAAAACCTGTCACTTAGCTTTTTGACAGGCTGCAACACATTTTGGTTAGCGCACGTATTCAGTGTAGAGTACAGTAATAATTGCTGGAGTAAGTCAGCTGGCCAGAGCCCAGTGGCAGCTGGACAATGTAAAAGTGTAGTGTCCTGGCAGGATGAAAAGGTTTTTGGCTGTAGCAGCCTCAGGACCACGCTGCTGTAGTGGGCAAGTGCTGCTTGGGTGTGAGGCTGTGTAAGGGGAGCACAAGCTGGGCCTGGCCAGCAGCTCTGGAGAGTAGGTGGCTGTAACACTGGTTTCCTGGAAAACAAATGCAGTAGGAGGCGAGAGAAGAGGTGGCAGTAAAATCAATGGGCTGTGTCAGTAGGGTAAGTGATAATGGAAACAGAGCATCCAAATTCAACCACAGTGAATCAAAAATCCAGCCTTTATGTAAGATAAACATAGCATTTTGGAGAGGCTCTCCTTTGAGCTTCTGTCAACCCCCCTGGCAATGCTGAATCCATTCTTATTAGCTAGTGATTTTGCAGCTCTGCCAAGCAGTTAATTGTATTTTAGTAACACCTCGGTCTCTACATCTGAGAAAACCTGAACAGCAGCAACCACCTTGCTCTTTCTTCACCGCCCACCCTTCCTAATGCTCTTGGGAGAGACCTGCTTTTCACAGTTAATGTCTTTTGAAAGAAAGAATCTAGGTGATTTTTTGTTTCCCTCTTTTCTTGAGAAAAGTCATTGCTGCAGCCTTAGCACAGATTCTCTCCTTTATCTTGGATCCCTTGCTGCTACAGTAAGTCCAGTGACATGCTTGGAAAACTTATTGTCTCCTCTGGGCTTTAAAAGTATACAAATACTAAGTAATATTATGCCATAAAAATTATGTGCACAAAGTTACAAAAAAGTGCTGTACCACCCCTGGTATATTATGAAAAATGCAGTGACTAGGCATCTCCTACTGCTTTTGCTGACACAGGAGTGGTCCAAATTACTTCTGGGCCAGAGGCTGAACCTGCAGAGAGTAGGTAAAAATTACTGTAATTTAGACATGTGAGTACCTGGTTTCCAGGAGCAATCAGGTGCTTGAACACTTAAATAGCTGCAGTTTCATCTGCAGCTAATTACAAGCTTAGAAAAAGACCCTGGTAAGGAAGGGCTGAAGGCTGGATCCTAATTTGTACTTGCTCCCAGAAAGGATTTCTTGAATGCAAACAAAAGAGGACTTCAACGGCACAGTGCATGAAGCAGTTTATTTGTTTCTACATAGGACACTGCTTATCAATATCCCAAAGCATTTTGTGTTCATTATTTGATGGTAAGACTCAGGATCTCACAGTGTTATCAAAATTAAATTCTGCACCATGGGGCTTAGACTTTAAATAGGGAAAGTTGTTATGGGTTAGTGTTCTGTACAATGACAGCAAGAAGAAAGATGGAAAAGAGTGATACAGATGAAACTGTAGTTACACAAGTCACCTAGATCTTTACCTAGTGACTCTCAGTTCAGATGAAAACATTTCTTAATCCCTGTCCAGAACTCCCTGCTAACTTTGCAAATGCTGATGCTTCTGACGAGAAAGGAGAGTCAGATGCCAGCTGCTAAGTTATGGTAGCTACATGTCTTCCCATTTACAATATGTATATAGTCCAACTTGTATTTTTATTGCAGGTGGCAGTAAACATGGACAAAGCTGCATGTCATTTGCCAAACTAGCTCTAAGAGATGTGCCAGAGCTTGTACAGGTGCAGCAGGAATGCTAGAACTGTGCATTTTCCATGGGCTTGTCCATGATGGTCAACAGAGTATCCCTATGTCACTGATTTTTATGTTATAACATTGCTTTTTGCTCAAAACTCTTTCCAGGAAGCTGCAGTTTTTTTGAACAGAAGCACACTAAGCCATTGAGAAAGTATGTGAACAAGGAAAGGAAGATTTTTGGTAAGTTTTTGTTGTTTCCCCCTAAAAATGGGGGAAGTGATTAGAAATTTTGGCGCTGTGAAAGCAGGTGAGATTATTGCTTCTAGAGAAAATGCATTGGCTCTCTCTTTTAAGCATCAGTCCAACACCTACTGAAATCAATGGAAATTATCTCGTTGACTCCATTTCTGCTACACCACGCCCTCTATACTACACAAGAACAGCATGGTTTTAAAAATAGAAGGGCAGATTGAACTTTTTAACCTTCAGTATAACCATCCTTTGTAGCAACCAGCAGTCCCTTCCCCCATGCCAAAACCTGCTTCTGCCTGTATCAAAGAAGATTACTTTGACATTTGGCTTAAAAAGAGGTACAAAATTACTATTATCCATATTATGATTTCAGATATCAGTGATCTTACAAGTTGGTATCACATGAAAACTATTTCTTGAGATTGCTGAATGATGTCAGCGGCTGTCATGAGGTGGGTTGCATTCAATTCATATTTTGAACCTTGTGTTCCACCAAAAAATCATGAAGTTTAGTATTTTTCAGATGACAGCTGAGATTCTGGAGTATGGTTGCACAGAAGCATAAATTATAACTGAACAAAGCAGAAGCAACAGTTCACTTTGCAAATACTATTACTTGTAGGGTGAGCATCTGCCAGGCTGCTGCTGGGGATGGAAGTCAGGAGCAGTAAGGAGATTTTATCCCTTTTCCTCCTTGTATTCGTAACAGAAGATGCAGCACATTTTTCAGAGATTTCTGGACATTTGAAACATTCAGACAAATGACCACTGCATGTTTGGACAAAGCTCTGTGATGTTTGTTCCACACTAGACCTAAATGATGTGCCAGAGCTGGAACAATGCAGCTGGAATCATGCCCCATCTGCAGACTTCTCTATTGCAACCAGTACAGCATCTTTATGGTATGGATGGAGATTACACTGGATTCATTGCATTTCTTCTGCCATATTTTTGTCTGAAATTACCATTTGATTTAGGGATCCATAAACAAATGATGCAAAAAACGGCACAGAGCTGGGTTCAAAGCAAGGCTATACACCTACACGCGGTGGCTGAGCAACTAGAAGCAGCTGCATGTTGACTATACCCCATACCAGAAGAATTTGCAGTTGGCATTGACAGCACAGGCTGCCTTTGGCAGGAAATGCTCTTTGCACTGTCAGCAGAGACATGTTACTTTGGACATTGCCTGTGGCTTTGTTCCCTAGGAATGAGTAAAAGAAGTTTCACCATTTCTCACAGTAGGAAAGAAGTTAAATTCAAATACACCAAATATAAATGGGATTATGGACATAGTCTTTGAAATTTTTCATCATCAAGACCTTAACAGAGGCTGAGACTAAGCAGTGGACTCAGACTCAAGAGATTACACTGGAGAAAGGAAAGGAAACTGTAGAGATACTGAGTACTGTACCTATGGCACAATGAACATCACTAAGCTAAGGAGAATATCTTCAAGCAATTTATTATTAACAATGATAATAATGATAATTCAGGTACACATATTATAGTTTTATACTGAGATTGCAATTTAATGAAACTATATCATATTCTATGCAAGTAAATACCGCTAATTAATATAGACTGTATATTAACTTCCTATGTAATTACTTAATCTCAATTTCATCTCTAGAGTGTGTATTTTTAGAATCTGGATACACTAACTATATTGTAATTATATACAGTAATGTCTTTAAAATTATACATTCAGTAACAACGTGTGCCTATAACAAACTCCATAATGAAAATATTTTAAGTACAGGATTACATTCGTCACATAAGAACTCCAGACTTCTGTACCTGATGCAAGTATCTTGGAAAAGCCAACAGCAGTAAGTATGGAATTTCTAAATTTCTAAACTAGGTTCTTACATTTATATTATTATATAATTTATATCATTTAGACTATTACATAATTACCTAACTCAGATTATATTTATTCACTTAATGACTGGCCTAATTTTTTTAAAATGTCAAAAATCAGCTATTCTCTCTCACTTCATCTGTGAGATGAATGCAGCCTACAAAATATAAAGGGGTTTTTATTGTACAAAACCAATAAATTAAATTATAGATTAAGTGTCAGTGCACTGTAAATGTTAAGTAAAGCATAAAATTGAGATCCAGAGGTCAACATTGTTGATATCCTCTATATTACAAATTTATGAAACTATATTTGAAAGTTTGTATCCTTATTTCTCCAGGTTTGCTTCAAGTACCAAGCTTCGATTTTACTGTTCTATTCTGTAAATACTATGAGTGTATTTTGTCTTCTTTCATTAAAAAAAATAAGAAGAAGATTGACGTCCCACAGAGGATATAGTAAAGTGATAGTCCAAAGACCATTCTACTCAGAAATTCTTCTCTTCGGCTTTCATAAAATCTCTAATCACTGCCTGAAACTGGTACACACAAGGATGCAACTGATAGGCACTGTCTTATGATGTGCCAGGAATTGAAGGAAGGATAACGTTTTAAGCCTTTTAGAACCTGGAAGCAGAAGGGTAGTTGATGTTTTTCAGACAAGACCCTCATTAAAGCCAACTTCTCTTTTTTCATCTCCTCTATCTCTAAAAACTTACAGTAGACACCAGGACCAAAATTGACTTTTCTTTAAATGTGCCCATCAACAACTACCTGGCCTGAATTTTGGTTTCAGGCCATCTGCATGCAAAATCTTAAAAAGTTATTTCCCCTGAAGGTCTAGATTCAGAAACATTAATGTATAACCTCTTACACAAAAGCTCATTTCACTTGCATACACCCTGCCATATGTGTATACTTACATTCCTGATGTGCGTTGGCAGAGGTGGCTATGTTATCCTGTATGCTGAAACACTGCAGAGAGGCCAGGTTGGTGGGAAACACAGTGGGAATCCCTATGCAAAATATATTCACAGGATAATTCCTTCTTCAAAAATTTCAAAGGACAAACAGGTAAAATCTGGCAACTCCGTATACAAAACATTTTTTTTATATACCTTTTGATGGCAATTTGCAAAACATGTACACAACTCTCTGGCTGTACTTCTTTGAAAATCCAGTATGAGCTTTTCAATGATACAGACAATTTCATCTGACCTGTGTTAGGATGAGCTGAACACTCCATTGACTGCCCTCATTTTTCTCCCTTGCCTACGAGTGACTCATTCAAACATAGCTATCTAACTTTTAGATGTCTCACAAAGGACAGATAAATTCCACAGTTCATCTATTTAATGCAAACAGATGTATTCAAATGGTGTTTTTCCTGGCTGACCAAATTAGCCCATTATCAAACAACATGAAGTCTACACAGTTTATCAGCTGCAAGTATTTTAACAGAGAAAAACCTCTGAGTTTTGACAGGTTAATACTGTGAGTGAAGAAACAGGTGTCTTAGTTTTACATGTCAAGTACCGAAACACATAAGACTGGAGCTTTAACAGCCATCATTATATAAATCAGTGTTGCAGAATCTGTGAAGATGCTATAATGTACTCCAGAAGTCTATCTGTATGTGTCTGCTCCATAAAGTATGCTATTCTGGGTTTTTTTTATTAAAAAGGTAAATAAGCGATTTTTTGTGGATCAAAAACTAACACCTAATTGCAGGATGCTTTGGGTACACCCCCGAGTGGCTTTTGTGCTGCAAACAATTACATCTGTCATTATCTTTATGCATCACAACAGCCACCCTTAACAGTTCTACTCAGGTAGATTAAGCTTCATGTGTAAGTAATTGCAGAATTGGGACCTTTTACATTTTGCTTCTTGATCTAGGAACTGCCTATTCAATTCACATAGAACTGAGTCAGCAGTCAATGAAATGAGCGTTTAAATTCTGCTGTCACTGAAAGCTTGGCAGCCCAAGGGATGCTGATAACAGAGTTTCAGTCCAAGCACTCTGGCCAAATCTACTGAAGTTTTTCAGCCTGTGCTATCTGTCTTTTTCAGCTCTCTACTTAGTGCCATTGCATCTGACTGGCTAACAATCTTTATTGCATTTACCCTCGCAGCATGCCTCAGTGGTTGGGCAAATGCTTGTATTCTTCTTTACAGAAGAGGACAAAGGCAGATGGATTAAAGAATGTAGGCATCTAACTCTGCTTCTTCAAATTATCACAGAGAAAAATATACAAAATAAGTTCTGAAGAGATCTCAGAGGTTACCTAACCTGTGCTGCTGTCCCAGGCCAGCATCAGTCATACCTCAGCCGTTCTTATCTGATAGTTCTTTAACCTGTTTCTCAAAAACCTCCTTTAATTGAAATTCCACAGGCTGCCATGACAATTCCAGTACATCACTATCTCCTGTGTAGAAAGGTTTCCTAATATCTGAGCTAAATCTTTCTGCAATTTTAAGCCCTGTCATATCCCCTGTAGAAATGGAGAACAGTTTATTGTCTGATTTTTTTGTAGCAGTCTCTTATGTCTTTAAAGGCTCCCTTCCAGCCTCTGTTTTCTGAGTAGACATTTCCCAGTCTCTTTGGACATCACATTTTCTACTTTCCTGTTGATCCTCTCTCAAGTGTGGCAGAACCCAGATGTGGATGCCCCAGGTCCCAAGCTGGTTAACTAGATTAACTCGTTAACTAGGCAATACAGAAGCAATCTATTCTGACTGCAGAAAGGTAGAGCCCAACCAAGTTGTTTTTAAATGAAGATATGTTTTCTTAAGCAATAATAATTGAGGGCTTATGACTAGGTGGCAAAAGTTAGTTTTGAGCATTGTCCTTGACCTTTGTCATTTCTTTTTCTTGAGTTTTCCACCTATCTTGTTCTATGTTATCACCAAGAAGACTGGACTGTAGATGGATGCAGGTTTTAGGTAACTTTCCTGCATTACTTTGATAAATATTTAGATTAAAATTTCACACCCAAAATGATTTGCAGATAATAATAAAAATATAACAAAGAGCCATATAAGCAAAAATACCAAGGGCAATAATGTTTGTGTAGCTTCAGCAGTGTGCACTTTATTGTAAATGGCCCATCCAAAAGCAAGATATGTGGAGATGTTTTAAAAACATGGAATTTTATGTTCAGATTCTCAGCTGGTATAAATTATTACAGCTTCACTAGAGTGCGTGCAGCTACAACACTGTACATACACCAGCTGAGACTCTGACACATTGGTCATACCTAACCACAGATTTATTAATGCGGATAGCAGACGCTGCAGGGGAATAGTATATCTCTCACCTAACTAGGTTCCTAATGACATCTAACAAATATACAGATGCCAGAACAGTTTAGAAAAACTGCTCAGAACTGTTGCCTACTGCTTATTTCCAGGACTTATCTCAAACACAAGCTTTCTTTTAGGTTTGGGAGGCAATTGAAGCAATTGAAATCCTGCTGTGGTTGAGAAGCAGATGTGATCTTTGGCTTTCAAAATGAGACTCTGAAAAGAGTAAACTGAAATTTGATAAATTCAAGAGAAATGGCCACCTCCATCTCCTGAACCCCCTCTTTTCTCTCTGCACCAGGTTTTCTGTCTTCTTGATTTTCCTTGATATATCTCAGAGTTGCTGAAGGATAATAAATAATGGCTGGATTTTTTGTGTCTCCTTTTATTTTTTTTTTTAATTACAAAAATCCATTGTCTTCTCTTTTCTTAACTTCAAGGGTTTTTTTCAGTTTTGAAATATGCCAGGCATGAAATAGGAGGCACGATACCAACTAAAAATTCAGCATCCCCTACCTCTTTACCATAACCAATCAAATTACTTCTGTGTTAGTAGGTAGGTCTACATAGACATGCCTTCAGGTGATGGATCTTGAATTTTGTCCTGGCATGGCATTAACTGCAAAACAGCATGATCCACATGATTTCACTGTACATTAAAGCTGCCTTAAAAGCAGTCAGTATTTTAATGTTAAGCACTCAGTTATTGCCTCCTCTGCCACCACAACAGACTGCCAGCATGTCTTCCTAATGGTCTTAACAGTAGAGGAGACTAAAATATAGAGAATGTTTTAAAATAATAGGCACAATAGGAAAAAAATGCTGCTTAGAAATTACTT
>VZTL01008841.1:1202-13297 GCA_013400535.1 Scopus umbretta
AAAGCAGCAACGAAGGGAGTTTGCAAATAATCAAGCGCCGATGGCACTGATCGCGGCTTCCCAGAAGGAGAGGGAGCGAGCGAGAGAAACCCTCTGCTGAGATTATGTGGGATCTTGTTTAACAACACATTTCAATCAGGAGAAAAAAGGAACAGTCAACAGAAGTTGGTGAAACACTTCTGNTTTATAGAAAAGAGAGGAAGGAAAAAAAAAATAAAAAAGGCAGCTGATTGAAGCTTTGCAATTCACTGGCTGTGGGGATCATATAATTTGAGCTCATGTTTTACAATAGCATGGAAAATTCCTACCTCTCCCCCTCTCCCCAAATAAATCTTCTATTCCCTCAAGGCATTTCACAATCTGGTTCACTGACAAAAGTTCCAATTTATCTTTTTTTTTTTTTTTCATTTAGCTTGCTCGCAGTGTAAATGTTTAGCGGATGCATTTAAAATAAACATACGTTGTTGCTTTTAGGATTGGGGTTGTGTTTTTGTTTTTTAAAAAAAGGAACCACATCAAAGAAGTGTTTACTTACGGAGATTGACAGCCACTACTCCCCCCCCCGTCATTTTTATTGTAAAAGATCCATCTCTCTGGTTGAGCTCTTGCTGTAGGAACACCAACCCGACCGGCATCGCTTTTGTCGATGCATACGGGGAAGCTGTCGGTGAAGCCACATTATCCGGAGCCCCCTTTGCCTGACAGGGGCTTTACAAGGGAAGGTCAGTCACCAGGTACCCATTACACAGGCAAGGAAGCTGAGACTCGTGCAAAACCTCTGGCGAAGGTGGAAACGAAACCTTCCGGCTGTGATCCTGCATTAACTCCCGTCTGGATCTGCCCGCCTGGAGCTCCTTACCGGCGAGCAGCCTGGGACCAGACTGGTGAAGACGTACTCTTTTCGTGCCTGCTGTTACGGCTGGTCCCCAAAAACGCTGCCTCTCCCTGCTGCTGGTGCCAGCCCAGACCTCTCCTACCGCAGGTTTCGATGGCAGCAGGGCTCAACACCCGGCTGCTCCTGTTAATGTCTCGAGGAGGAGGAGGAGGAAGCAAGAGGTAACTTTTATCTGGGGATTTCAGTGAGAGCCAAGCGCTCCTGCTGGCCTGGCCCCTGGTTTCGGGGTGCTCAGAGGATGCCTACGCTGGCAGATAAAGCGGGCCAGGGAGCAATCCGCGTTGACTGGCTGATGGAGCAGGATGGCTGTCTCCATGCTGCGGAGGACGTGATCCCCAGGCTCCTGCAGGCCCCCTTGTTCGCAAGGTATCTTCAGAGTTTTGCATGATTTTGTTTTCCCCACTGAAAAATGCCTGAAATAACAGGAGGGTTGTCTCATAGCCCATTAGCATTCTGTTTACAGCGTGAAGCTGAGGATACGTGTTAAATGTGTCGGGGAGTGGCATGCAGGGCAGGTGGAGGTGGTTGAGGGCGCAAAGTTGGCTGGAACGGTGCTGGAGGACTGTGTACAGCAGAGGGAGCAAAACCTGCTGTGGTCTCATCCCTGCATGGATGATCCCAAGACCAACCACCACCAAATCTTGGAAAGAAATGGAGCTGCCTCCAGCTGGACCGCTGGGCAAATCCAGGCAGTAGTGCAGACGGCAGCGGGTGCAGTTTTTGAACTTGCTTCTTGCCGCTCTTTTATTTAGCCGTGGAGACCCTCAGGGTTCAGCTTTAGGCATCAAGTCAATAACCTCACATTTTCCTGAAACACGTTTCTGGTCGTTGTAATTCTGCGCTGCTCTCTTCTTTCATGATGGAGGACATTATCTGCTTTCTGAGGGTACTGATGCTTCTGATCCCCACCTGTCTTCTTGCCCTTGATCAGAGCAGCAGCCACGGAGCCCTGTCTCAGAGCCGCAGAGGAGATGTGGAGAAGTATCAGAGAAGAGCAGAGGACAAAACCAGAGGAGAGGAGCAGGCTGCTAAAGGAACTGGCTGCATTTCTTGTCATTGCATTTTGCTGCAGTGTGGCTCCAGGTTAGCCACATCACCCTTGCTCTTCTCAGCTGTGAAATGGGGGCAGGAGTACCAGCCTCTGCTGCGTGAAACTGCACTGATGGGTTCTTCTCCCTCTCCGCTTCACCTTGAGCCATCCCATAGCCGCCGGGCCCGTGTTGACTCCACGTCCGTCAAAGCTAGCATGACGCAGGAGCTTACAAAGTAAACCAAAGTCACTCCCCCACCAGAAGAAAAGAGGAAGAAGCTGGTGGAGGGGTCTGCAGGACTCACCATGTGTGGCATGGGCATGGAAGTGGTGCCTCCTGGCCCCGTGGCTGGCAGGTGGAGCACAGAGGGGAACGTGGGAGCAGCCAAACCTGTGCGTGACATACCTACACAAATGCTGAAGCTGCCTGGCTTCAAAGCGCAGGTTATTCTGCCTCTTTTAGGGCAAGGTGCTGAACTTGATGGACTACTTGTCTGGCCCAGGAAGGCAATTCCTGATTGCCTTTCAGGTTCAGTAAGGCCAAGGACGTTACAGATTCTCATCTGCTGATAATGCGTCCAAAGATAGGAAAATTAATGGGGATATTTTCACCAACTAGGACCATTCAGGTCTTACATATTTTTACATATTGCTGCCAAATGAGGTCACAGTACATTTGGTAAACAAAAACCGGCCCCGACAGGTCCTGACCTTGGCCTCGATCAGCTGCTAAAACCCGGTGCATGGAGGAAGCTTGTGGTGTGGGGGCATGCAGAGGGAGCAGGGATCCGCCTTCCTCCTTGGCTCACACAGGGGCCTCCCCATGAGAGTCTCCTTCGCAGGGACATGGGGCATGTGGTTTGGAGCCAGGGGGGTAGAACCCCTTGCTGCGCTTTCCCACTGCTGTGCACAGACAGGGACGTGCTCTGGAGGTGGCCCAGCTCTGAGCCTACCACCTTCTTTCCGTTCTCCCCCAAATTGAGCATCCACGCAAGGATGCTACACCCTTGGTCATCTAGGCCCCCCTGTGGAGTGAATGTAGCTGTCGGGAGCCAGGCACCCCCCAGAAGTGAGGCCACAGCAGCCCTGGGGCAAGCCCGTCTCTCTGCGGGAGAGATGATGGTCCACTCTCTGCATGCCTGAGACCACAGGACATGCCACTAAAATTCTGAATCCAGAGAGACTTTCCCACCCCAACAGACTATTTCATCTCTTTGGCCCCTTCACTTTGGAGACGATCGTGAACCAGCACTGGAGAAGCACATTTTAATGTCTCATCTTACAATTTTTCATTTCTCCATTTGCATATTTGGGTCTATCATAAACACACCCTTAGTCTGGGGGCAAGTACACGGCACACTCAGCCTTGTCAGGGAGTGTCATGTACCACCAAGGCAGCATCATCCTCAACTATGTCCACCATGGCTCCCGGGCGGTGGTGGCAGAGACTAAGCCAGGAAAAGGAGGGAGGTGGCCTTCTTACAGTGCTGGGTTGGCACTCAGAGGGGCTCATTTCCATTTCTGCCCCACATACGCAAATCTTTGTGGCCTTGGGTATGTCACTCACTTCTTCAGAAAAGCACATGGTGTTTGACTGGCATGTCTCAGGGGGCCTGGTTGTAACAACCTGAGCCTATGCTCAACTGCAGTGGGAGTAGCAGGAGTTACTGTTTCTTGCTGGAAATGATGAGAGTTTGGTGTTCTTTTTCTTTTTTTTTTAAAGTTAATACAGCTTTTGGAGGTCAAGGTACAAGAAAGAAGGCAGGTGAGTTTTAAAACATAGTTGTTGGGCACCGTTCCTATTTTAGGGGGATTGCACGAATGGATACGAGGTGCCCTTTAGTCTCTCAGAGCCAGAAATGTTACGGTGGCATCTCCTCCTCTTCTCTGCTGCCTCTGCCGGGCCCTGGCTGTGCCAAGAGCATGCCAGGGGCAATGCCAGAGGTGCCTGCTACTGAGGTGCAATTTCTTCCTCCTCCTCCCAAAGAAAGCTGGGGGGGTTTGTGGCTCCCAGCTTTCTCAGCTCATTGTCCATCCACTACATTTTCTTCTTCAGAAAGATTGAGCCTAAAAAACATGCTAATAAAAGACTGTAAGGTACATTAAAAAAACCCAAACAACAAAAAAAATAAAACCAGAAAAGAAAGGCTGTAAGCACATAGGGTGAGCACGTCCCCTTCAGTGGCAACCTTTAATACCTGTTTGCCTTCACGGAGGAGCTGGAAGGCACCATGTTGTTAACAAGAATCAGGCCCCAAATCTTTTGCATTAAGCAAAGCAAAATATTTTTGTAAACACCGGGGGAAGGTTTCCCAGTGAAATACACACAGATGTTTTCTTTTAAAATGTAAATCAGTGCTGGAATGGACAGTTTAATTAAAAGCAAAATTATTAGGTAAGTGCTGAGGGAATCTACTTTATTTGCTGGGTACACTCACATATTTTTACTGGTGAGTCAATTGCAATTTTTAATTTCTTTCCTCCTAGTACAATCAGCTCAGACTAGCCACTGTGATGTGGGATATTTGGGGAAGCATTTTTCCATGGATAGCAGGAATGCCTGCTCTGTGTGCAAGTTGCAGGTGCCCAGGAAGCCTGCTATGGTATGTTCACTCCCAGCCTTATGTCTCTGCTAATCGTTAGCCAACACTCGGTATAGGCTGCCTCCATGGCATCACCTGGAGAAAATCCTGTCCCTTGTGACCGGGATTTTGGGCCGCTGCTAGCAACTGAAACACTTGGGCTTAACTGCTGGCTGGGGTGCTAAGGGAAAGGGGCTACAGTGTTAACTGACTTTACACCCTGCTGCTGCTCTGTTGCTAGACTCAGCTCCCTTCAGTACCACCCATCCCTCCACACGCAACCCTTTGCACAGGCAGATGTTTTGCAGAAGCTCCCCTGCCCCTTCCTCCCAGCCCGTGCCGCCCTCTTCAGCATGACAAGAGATACAGACTGACCCCTAAGCATGTCAGAAAACAGTCAGCGTACTGGACTGGGGCCACGACTGCTTATTTGTTAATGTTCTGAGGAAAGGCCCTTATCTTTGAACGCATATGAAAAATACGCTGCATACTTGAGCAGGGCTGGGGACTGATGGCCCTGTCATAGCTAAAGTTCAAAATAAGACCACAAAAACTTACGGCAAAATTATCCCATGCACCACTGAGTGGTACTCTACAAGAACACCGATATTTTTACTCAGTCTGAACGCCAGTGGCATCCTCAGTACAGCTCCTGTGATGCAAATGCCTCTTTCGGGGGATAACGATTGGATTTACAGTGCAGACATACAGAGGGATGAGAATTAACTCCTGCTATGAAACCAGATGATGCTGATAAAGCCTCGGTGGCTTCAATAGATGTACCCCGGTATAGACAGGAGTGTGGCAATGCGAAACAGGACAGATGTTGGCAAAACACTTTAGGTACCATGGATGGAAGAAAGGTGCGATGAAAGCGCACAGTCTGATTCGTGCCCAGGGGAAGGCAGAGACCTGGGTTATCTCAGCCATGCCTACCACCACATCTGATCACGCTTCTGAACCTTGCTTCCCCATCAAGAGTATCGCTGAAATAAATGCCCTAGAAATGATGTGGCCTCTCTGTTTGAGGCATTACATACAATTTCCCATCATCAAGCTTTTGCAGTTGGCTCAGGTATTGTTGTCAGGGTCTTGGATCCTTTTCTTCTTATTATTAAAAAAAGAAACTTTGAAATATAAAAAAAAAAGTGCTTATCAGATAATGAAATTCTAGCTGTGGTCAAATCTTTCAAACAACCAGGGCCATGATTTAATTGGAAGTAATTATAGTCTTTTCTGAAGTATAATTTTTAGGGTATTTTTTCCCCTGACATTTGCAGTGTGGAAATTAAAAATAAAACGATGTCAGAATCACGAGATTTCAATCTGTCTTCAAACAATAATGTGGGCTAGTGTCAGAGGTTTGTCCTTGGCTGAAAGGAGGAAAAATTCACTGAAGAAAATCCTCCTGGTGAAAATCGCCAGCAGCACCTAGTCGTGCGTTTTCTGCGCTCAGAAATTCCTGAGAGACTCCTGCTTCCCAGAGCTCGCTAGAAATCCTCCTACCTCCGCTGCAGTGGGAAAGGGCACATCAGAACCTAGCTCCTGAGAGCACCACATTTGTGATGCAGGCTTTGTTAATTATTTCACCGGTAAGGCTGTATTGAGAGACACGCTTAGAGCAAGGAGAAAATACCCATTCTACACAACAAAGATAAATGTAGTCCTTATATCCTGCTGAAAACAACCCAGGGTGTAACAAAGTTATTTCCATATTCTGCCTTCCCCCTACATTTTCCCAGTTTTTAAAGAAGAAATTTTTCAAATGATCCTCTTCTAAATTTTGCCCTGATTTCACTTTGTAATTCCTCAGCTTCCTTTGGTGAAACCACCCATGCATCCCCTAAACTCCAGCTCACACACTGTCTTACCCGAAGTGCCATTCCCAAGTAGCGGCAGTCTCCGCCAGGATAAATTCAAACTTTTTGGTGGCCAGTGGCATCAGCAGGGCCCTGTGGGCAGAGCCTCAGCTGCTACCACTCAGCGCAGCTCCACTGGTACCAGCGATGCTACGATGCCCACGGATAGATATTCCTCTCTAAATGCAGCCACTCGGAAGGACAATTTGGCCCAGCCTTTTATATCACCTGCTTCAGACTCCGAATCGTTTCTGTAGAGATGCATATGCGCACGTGAGGAATCGTCTTGCACTCCGAACCCTGTGCTTCTGGATCTGAAATTTTAGATTTAACGCCCATTTAAAATCCATTCCTGAACACCAGTCAAAGGGGAAGGAGGAAACTATTTCAGGATAAAAGGGCAATGCATATGGAAAGAAAAGTCACATATGGGCAGGCTGTGATTATAGCGCTGTGTAACGTGCTGTGGAGGATTGTGTGAGGGATGCTCTGTTCTGCAAAGCGTGTTGTCTTTTTGATGAGGCACTAGGTGAGGTCCCCTATCATTATAGACTCTATGGAGTTATTCACCGGCTGAGTTACAAGCCAAATTCCCACTGGGCAACGCCTGCCTGGCCCGCTCACGTACCCCACCTCACCGCTCAGCTTTATTTATCCCATTCTCTGCTCTCCATCTTAAAAAGACCCATTGCATGGGCTCACCAATGCAGAACAGCTATGTTTGATCTCAGACACGGCTTGCCTTCAACAGCAAGGGAAGGGACTTCTCTCTACCTTTCGGCCTCTGAAACAGCATTTTCAAAGAAAGGTGGCAGGACAGTAATGTTAATTATTTTGTTATACTGGCAGTTATGATAAGGCAAAAAAATTTATACAGACTGAGGTAAAATTTTGGTCAGGACTTATAAGACAAACTCAATGACTTTAATGTAATAAAACTTTATGTGGCGCTTTGCTGAAGCTGATCTTCCACACTTCAGGGATAAGTACAGATGTGTTGACAAGAACCTCATGGTTTCCAACCCATACGGTGTGGAGAGCCTGTGGGATCTTCTGGAAAGTAACAGCTTTTTCTAAGTTAAATATTCTTATCCCCCCTCCCCAAACAGCCAGAAGACTAGCAGTGTTTCAAAAACAAGCACGCATGTTTACTTCTATGACTTTCATGCTGTCAACAGAAAATACTTGAAATTGCAGGCAAAGTTTCCAAGAAAGCAGAGATGGAGAATTTCTTTCCTTAGATTAAATTTCCCAGTACCTTCCAGCAGTCCTTTTCCTGCCTTTGCAGGATCTGAGTCCATGACATGACCACCAATCTGCTCGGGGACTTTGTGCATTTATGTACTGTGGGCCAAGGAGTATATTTGGTACATGCAGTGCCTGCCATGACACAGCCATGAGCTTGGTGGGAGCCTCTTGGACAGCGATGGGAAACCTTTGTAATATTTGCATTTATTTGGCTACTTCATGGAGGCCATCCCCTTTTCCAGCCCAGATCTCTGTAAAAGCCAAAACTGGCCATGATGTCCATCACTGTTAATGCTGTACCAATATTAATAGCTAAGCTGTCGGTGATGGGTTCACACAACAGTGTTGTGTCTTGCTGGTTAGCTGCAGCCTATGACTATGGCT
Source organism: Scopus umbretta (assembly GCA_013400535.1). Lineage (NCBI taxonomy): Eukaryota > Metazoa > Chordata > Aves > Pelecaniformes > Scopidae > Scopus > Scopus umbretta. Next base: position 9,201 of record VZTL01008841.1, read on the forward strand.
TTAAAAATTGTGCTGATGAGGTCTTGTCTCGAGACCCTGCCACCCACCCACTTCCATGCTGAGGGAGCCAAATAAATATTTACTACTTCTCATAATAACACCCAGCCACACTCATCCTTACTGCTGCAGAGTAGTTCCTCTAATTGAAATAAGAATATAAGTAAACTGTTTGTCAAGGCAGTTTATTAGGAAAAGCATTGCTGTGTCAGGAGCTCCCTCACTGTGAGAGATGCTGTGTTGTCTCTCTTAATATTTAATGCCATTTTAATAATATTTCCCAGTTAGGGGCACAGACTGATGCTCAGACTAAAGGCCAAGCCTGGCAAAGTGGGGAGGAAAGAAAGCTCATGGACTGAAGTCAGCTCAACTCCATTGACTTCCACCTCTTGGAAGCTGGACAAAGAGCAATCCTGCTCTTCTTCCGAGGAACTCAGCCACTCCTAAGTCCTCTTCTCGGCAACTGTATCTCAGATTTGTGGATATTGCCTTTCCTCACTCAGAAGGACACTTCAAAAAAGTTTGGGGCCATGTCCTGAGGTAGTGGAGATGAGAAACCCACGCTTTTCCTTTGGCAAACCCATTTCTCATTGCGATGCCACTCCAGTTGGGCTCATTACTTAGTACCATAAATTACTGAATTTCTCTCAAGCTTGTGATTGCAGCTGCAATCTTTCTTGTCTTTGTCAACACTTGTTTTGGAAACCTCTAAACCTCCAGGTTAAAGTCAGAGGTGGTTTTGCTCAAGGAGTGGGGAGCAGCAGCTTTAGTATCGAAGGTCCCCACTAGTAAAGCATCCACCACCAATGCTGCCTCCACGTCACCCCCCAGCCCTTACAGACCTGCCTTGGCAGCAAAGCTGCTGCTCACACAGTGTCCCAGTCCCCATGCCATCCATCCCCCAGGACTTCTTCTGGCAGTGATGCCCAGCTCAGGCTCTTCCTTGTTGTGAAAGACTCCTGGCTGAAGGACCGGGGAGTCAGAGCCTTTTGAAGCTGCTGCATAATAAGCTGTATTTTTTTTTCCAAACATCACTAGAGAGTTCAATAATAATTACATGACCTTTATAATCAGCCAAACCAGCATAGGCATCCACCTGGCCTACACGTAGCATTTGTGAGTAATTTTACATAAAGGGTAGGTACTTTTGAACTTAGTGCACAGGACTTGTGCACAAACAGCTATAGGAGGGCCCAATTACAAATAAACCGTCCTTAGTTGTCACTTTGCTGTCTCTGACTTCCCACGCATTCAAATTGTGAGACTGATTCATTTAATCTTACTCTAAAGCAGCAAGCCACAGAGGCAGTTTCCTGACAGTTGCTTAAAAAAGTGTAGCTGAGCTCTCTTAAATTGTTTTCCCTTGTATTATATTTAGCCATTGTGATTAGAGTATCTGCCACAATATGCTTTTACATTGAGGCAGAAGTTCAAGCCGCTCTCTGAAAGCAAACAGAGATGCTCCCGGGAACCGAAGGGGCATGAGCGCTGGGGTTTGGCATTTAGGAGCAGAGATCTTCAGCGCCGCTTGCTCTGCTGGCTCCCCCGGTGCAGCCACCCTTATGAAACCTGAATTTTCAAATAAGTGCAACATTATTTACCATAATGAGACTACTGGGAAGGGTGGAGGCAGCGAAAGACTTAGCGGCTGTTTCCATGCGTTTCAGCAATATCAGCTGAGCAATTCTTACGGTTTTCCCTTCTCCTCTCCTTCCCTCTTCCCCCCTCAAATGTGGCTTTTCTTGGCAAAGGCTTGGATGCAAAATCTGGACACTCCTGTCATATAAACAAGGCTTATATATGTTTGTGGCACTGCAAAGCAGATTATAATGACTACACTTCATGTATTTTACTCTAATTAAGTCAGTGGAGGTTTCAACACAGATACAAACTCGATGTGCAGATCTGCCCTTGACAATTGCATACTGAAGAGAATACCTGAAAGCTCTTGTTTTGCTAAATATGCTTTTTAATATTTGTAATGCTCAGGTAAATACAGTCGGTGAAAGTGGAGTCTTCTGCGTTTCTACATTATTATGGAGGAGGTTATTAGAGTTAAGCTGAAGGAAGTTTCCTTGTTACGTGACTTGTTTTGCCAGAGCACTTGTCAGATACTAAACTGCAGGTTCCAGTCCTGCTGACCACCAGCTGTCATGAGAAGACCCCAAAACTCTGGCAGACTCAGCCACTGGTCTGGCTGCAGGAGCTCTACAGCAGGGTAGCAAACCTGACAAAATTCTGAAGGGCAGCACAAGGTGAAAGACCCTCTGGGCTGTAAGGTACATGGGGAGACAGAGAGGGCTTTGTGTAGAGGGGGAACGGTAGGGAGAAGGTGCTGTACCTCCGCTGCCTGTTGTTACCCTGGAATAAATACTGCTGTGGAATTTAACGCACTGAACTGAAATGTGTTTCTCCCATGTGCCAAATGATGGGTTTTTAGGTTAGTGTAGGATGCCTGTCTTCCTCCCCTAGCTGATCTACAGAGATCTGTAAATCTGTTATTGCTTCCCGATACCCTCACAGAAACTTGTGCTTTTAGTTTAGTATGTAGAAAACTTGAGGTCCTACATCCAGATCTTAATGTCAGTCCAAATGTGATTCGATTACCCTTCTTTTAAGACCTGCCATATTCCTTTTCTCTCAGATAAAAATGTCATGCTAGAAGCTTTCCACCATCCCTGAGTCTCTAGAGAGAGAGTCTTGGAGACTTGAAGGTGACTTTTCTGTGAAATAGTCTCAATATAATTCCAAAAATACTTCATAATTTGGAGCCTTGCTCCTCAACCTCCAGCAGAGATCAAAGGGATCCCAGAAAAAAATTAAGCACCATGCATTCCTAGGAGCTGAGCCTTTGGCTGTAATGAATCAATCAACTACCCTTTTATCAGCCAGATATAAATTGACTTGGGGCACTTCAGAGCCGAAGGATAGCATAAGGCTGCTGGTTTAGGCTTTATTTCCATTAAAAAGTTTGACTCCAGAGGAAGACCTTTGTTTTCAGATGGTGTTTTTTCCATCTTCTTGTTATTTTCACCTTCAAGCTCGCTCGGCCAGTTGGGTATGAAAAGCTTGTTCTTGCTTCCTAGCGGCAAGATTATCTGTTGATGGTATTTATGGGGTGCTAATTACTATCTGTCATTGGTATTTATGAGGTTCCAATTGCTACAGTACCTAAGCACCAGGTACAATATTGAGATAAGCATAAATGTTATTGTACATGGACGCTGCTCTTCCCATCCTAGCACTTGACCCATTTGACTTTGAATACATTTCTTTGTCCTGTCCCTCCAGCTCCTTTTCATATTTGTGAGGCTCTGCTTTGAAACAACCCTGGCTTGTGAGCTGACCCGGGGGGGTGGGTACCTGGTGCCCATGGCTCCATCTCGCAGCATATTGTGCTGCTGGCCCTCACGCTGGCAGGCGACCCAAGGCACCGGCGCTGTGACCAGCGGCACTGGGAGCAGGGCCCTCAGCAACCTGGGTCTGCTTTGCCTGTAGCCTGCGTGCTGGTTGCTGCTGAGTTGTTTTCCATAGAATGTTTTCCAAAACCCAGTGAACTGTGGCAACTGGGGAAGCTGAAATCAAACCAGGTGCTACTTCCCAGAAGTACTCCCAAGACACAGAAGGTGTCCTGGTCAGAGAGCATGGAAAACTTTGAACTCTTTGGACGAGGAGCTGCCTAGAAGCAAGCAGAGAGCCACTGGACCCTGGCTAGCATTACTGTGAAGAATTTCTTCTGGCTACTGGTACTAAAGAGACAGTTTGCCGCTCAGACAAACTAGAACCTTTGACCAACTTGACCACCAGCTGTGGCCAGAGACTCAGTCTCAGCCTGATTCTGAGAAAAACACATGCCTGGGACTCACTTCCTACCACTACAGAGAAATTAAAATGATCCCACAAGAAAGTGGAGATGAGATGAAAAAATGCAGGTCACAGTAGTAGCTAGTTCCTAAGTGGGACAGGCATAAACTTCTTTAATGTGGATATAGAAGGGGACATATGTTGTTTCTGGTATTACTTGATTGTGGAAGAGTAGAGGGAAATTTGCTCACAACCTCAAGACAGAAATGTTCAAAACACATTTTTAAAACATCTGA
>VZTL01008851.1:0-29011 GCA_013400535.1 Scopus umbretta
AAAATTAACTCTATCCCAGAAAGAAGCAGCACAGACATATTTTGTAGAGCCATTAGCTCGCTTGGAGCAAACTCACAGATCTCACATAAAGTACCTCATTTTTTGGTGGAGACATGTTAAGATGCTTAAAATGATGTTTGCAGCCATTGGGCTGTACTCAAAAGCTGTGTAGACCTTGAGGGTTTACTTGGCAGGGGATTGTGCTATGTATAAGGGTTTATTGCCTGCTTTGCACTTGGATGCTATGTTTTATTCTACCAGTAAATAATGAAGGCAGCGGAATTGCAATTTAAATTCTTAGAGAAATTTAGTTCTTAACCTCTTACTGGACAGCTGATCTTGGAAGAACAACTTATCCCCTTGCTTAGGCAGCTAAAAAGCGTGATAGAAATGAGCATTTCTAGTAATTTCTGTTTGTTCGAAGAGGTAGTGTACATAAACATTTCTATGAACCTTATTCTCACCTGGAGAAAAACCCAACGAGAAGGTGAAAACAAAAAAGAAAAATGGGGTCAAACCCCTTGCAATCGTAAGCCAGGGTAGTGCTATAAGATGACTTAGAGCAGCTCTGGTTCAATGTAAGAGCAATAGAAATGCAGTAAAATGTATAGCGTGCTGGTGAGGTTGTGCATGGGGGAGAGACCCGAGGTCCTCGGAGAGGACAGAGACGTGAAGTCCTGCAGGATCGTGGCTCTGCAGGGAAATCCCACCACTGCAGAGATGGTGTTGCTTTCCTCTCCTTGATACCCAAAACCATTCTGGTTCTTCGGGGCCTGGTTATGGCTTTTTTTGCTTGCTGTGGACTCGAGCAATGCTTAGCTCTCCATTTGGGTTCCTGCTGGCTGGGGAGGGTATATTTTTAAACAGCGTTAGTGGAAATTTTGATTCAGGGCTTTCTGAAATCCCTGGAACTGAAAGCTTGAAGCTCAGGCTGTTGCATGGTTTCCCTGGACACGTCCTCTTTTTCTGCCTGGAAATTTTATACCGGTGGAATTAGGGGATTTTACATATTTACCCAGGATTTCCAGCATCTGGTGCCTGGCTGGAGCAGTCGCTCTGCCTGCCTGTCATTGACACGGACTCCCGGTGCTCCCCTGCGGCTGTGCAGCCCCGGGGTAGCCTGGCCCCTCCGGCATCGCTGGACAGGCTGTGTGTGCTCCGCCACCACGGCGGCCGGTGCGGTTGACCCGATGCTTGCCTGGAGCACGTACTACAAAGCACACAGTTCACTTCGGGCAGCTTCGCAGAGACACAGCAGACACGCTGCCGTTGGGTCGCAGCTCAGCTCTTCTGGTGAAAAATCAGGAGCGATGCCGCTCTGAGGGATGTAGTTTGCCCGTGGGAATGTAAGATGAGCATCAGCTGTGGGACTGCCTCATGGAGCGGAGCGACTGGGAGCATTAACGACATGGGAATGGATGGGCCTTTTATTCTCGTAACTCGTCATTTGTTGTAAGGGCCCACAAAGTGCTTTATCCTCAGGTAAATTCTCCAAGAGAAATGGTTTCCCCTTTTGCCCGTGGACAGTAGCTTAGTCTGAGGGAGCTAAAACTGAATCAATCAATTAGGGATAAGAGGAAAACCTGTTTCAAGAGAACTGATGATAAATTTACGCTGGACTTGGCAGAAGCCTGCGATGCTGGATCCAATCAAAAAATTGGCTCTGTGGGTGCCGAGACATGGAGCTTCCTTGGCTCTTTGACTCTGTCCTCATGAACTGATTTCAGCTGCAGTCTGAGAAGACGATGAGGATTTCCAGTGCCTCCCCTGGCTCCTCTTCTCCCGGTGCCCATCCCTTGGTCCTGCCAGCATTTCACGGCACGTGACAGAGGAGGTGCCATGAGTGCTGGTGGGCTGGAAAAGTCAAACCTTCTGTTTCTGTAAAGGATGATCTGAAGTCTTCTATTTCCAAAGTATTTAAAAAAAAAAATAAATTTTTTTCCCCGTTTGCCAGATTTTTTTCATAAATTTTGTTTGACACTTTTCCAAGTTCTTGCAAAAGCATGAGAAAAATGTTATTTAAATAGATCTAGAGATTTTACTTTATCAAAACTCTGTTCACTCCGTGAATTTGACAACGATTTCAATAGAGTTTTCATAATATTTTGAAAACTGGAATAGACGAAGCTTTTCATCCAATATAAACATGTCCGATACAACGAGCAGATTTTCCTTATAGGTTTTTCTGGATGAAAAGCTATTGCTCAATAAGGAGTATTCACTTATGTTTTTCTTTCTCCTAGACCTGACTGTTTGTCTCTTCTGTGGAGAATGGTGTTGGGTAAATCTGGTGGCTTTGCTAGTTCATAACCAAGGACTAAACCAGCATCATCAAGCAATTGAAACCAGTCGAGGTCCAACCACCAGCTTTATAAATGCGGTGGCTTACTGTCTTCTGTTTTAATATCGAACTAGATCATGCTTTCAGAACTGAATGCCTACAGTTCATTGACATAACCTTTGTTTGGAGCCTTGTTGCACATTTTAGGCACAGCCTTGCTGAGGAGCTGCCTAAAGCAGGTGGTTAAAAGTAGAAATCTCTGTTGAGAGCCCTTCATTTCTGTTTGCCTTTCCTCCAGGTCCAGCATGGGCAGTCTTTGATTTGTATCTTGCATGTTAGAATTTGAACAAACTGGAACAACTGAGGTTTATCCTTTTTTCTCAAAGTGGTGTTGAAAATGATTTGAAGGGGCAGTGAAAAATTGTGATTTAAGATGATTTATGCTTTGAGTTAAGAAAAAGTAAGAAACAAGGTAGTTTTTATGTAATTTCAACTTCCAGGAGAGCTTTCTGTGTAACAACTTTATCCCATTCCCGTGGTTCCACAAAGAGCCATTCATTAATATTTTGTGGGAGATGAAGAAAATTCAGAGAGCTTTGCTAAATATGGGAACTGAAAACTAACACGCTTTAAGAGAGACAATAGAAATCTATTTAATGAGATAAATCTGACCAGAGATTAACTTTGTTCGGGATATTTTCTAATAGGAAAGAAGCAGTGGGGTCACCCAGATCCCTTTGAAAATTTATTGCTGTGCTCAGGAATTCCTTGTACATACCAGGACTGGGAATCTGAGTAGCAGGCTGTTGTGGCAAGTAAAAAAATAAATGGTGTTATCTTGATAACCAGATAACACAGTATCTGCTCACATAAAGTCATTTGGAGAATATTGTTTGTGAAAACCTCTTTGCTTTGGATCCATTCCTTCTCCTTTCCGTTTTCTGATAAAAAATCCTAAACACCAAGCAGTTAAAGGCTGCCATAAAACTGAGAAGAAACACTGACACTGGTGCTTTATCATGCTCCATCTGGGAGGCGAGCCAGCTCTTCCTACTTCAAGTTTATTTCTCCTACTCTGCTTTACCTCAGATAATGTCTCATAAACAGTTAAGAGGGTCATTTATAAATGTCTTGGAATGGTTATTGCTCTCATCATAGGCTTTGGATCCTCGTGCTTTCAGCTAGCGAACATCAAGGTAAAAACCAAAACGAATTCCCAAGCCCAGGGCACTGTCTATTTGGGGAATCGAAAAGTTGCTATTTTCTCCACCTTGTTTTTTTAATTGTCGGCTTCATCTCTCAGATTAGGTAAGACTTGCTAGCTTTCCAAGCTTGGTATACAGTTGAACTTCTGCTAAACCAAGGACTAGGATACCTAAACCAAGAGCTTAACTGGAGCATTTAAACATAATACGGCCCGAAACAAGTGGCTTACTCGGCAGCAAAGTCTCTGGAGGGGGGGAAACCACTAATTTCAACCCAGCTTAGATGCGTTTTACTCAAGTTTTTTTCCCAGTTTTGTTAAATGAATTAAAATTACTCATTGTCAGCAACAGCAGCATGTGCTGGGAGGGCATGGAGGAGTGCTTTCTCCTTCTCCTCGTTTGTGCTTTGCTCGTAGGTGCCTCTGTTTTCGGAGGAAGACAGACCCCTGTCTGCAGGTATTACCTGGCTGCTTGCAAAACCCAGGTTCCTGTTCCCAGATCAGTAGGCACACGATATATCTTAATGTCCCTGCGAAATGTTGCGGATTTATCCCCTGGCTCTGTCCGTCAGCGCACGATACGCGCAGATGGGAATGCCAGCGGTGCCCCATAAGCCAGGCTCTGCAGTGCCTGAGCTGCGGGAAGCAGGACGGCAGCACGTGGAGAAGAGCTGGTACGACACAACCACACTCAAGCTCATGATGAGCAAAAATAGCATCCTCCTGCCCTCTTTTGTGCGGAGGCAGGGATAAGGGCTCCGTCCCCACGCTCCTGCGCGCGTCAGGCCACTTTGTGAAAAATCAGCGTTTGGCTAATTTCTTGTGACTGTGTTTGAAGAGGCGGGCTGCATAAAAAGACATTTACAATAATCTTTCATGTTCTCCAAAGGAAAAGAATCCACCTGTGTAATCTTTTGAGTTAAGCTTCCCTCAGGTCTTGTTTAACATTATGAAAATGGCAGCTCGTATAATTTTATTACCTGAGCTAAATATGATTCTTTCTCTGTCTTCCAGCTATTTCTCCTAATCCATATCAATAAAACTACTAGGGTATAATGATTTTATAGGCTGCTGCTTCTTCATCTTCTTTCTTTTATTACTCCAAATGTATTCTCTTCAAATAAACTAATTAATCTCACAATTAGAAACCCAAAGTAACATTACGCAATGCATGCCACTACATCAGTCAGGAATGTAGAAGCAGAAATGACCAGATATTTACACGTGATGTCCCAGCTTCCAAATGGGTTCCTTGGAAAAAAGCAGAGAGAAGAACCTGGTGAACTGGGAGAGGAAACTGGGCACTCTTGGTGTGTTTGATTTGGATGGTTTGAGGATGGGCTATTGGGAGAGGTTCTGCTCTGAGCAGAGTGGGAGAAGGGAAGATAATTTCTTTTTTTTTTACACAGATTTATTGTGTATGGAGATGGTTGTGGGTCGGTGGTCTGAAGCTCTGGAGAAATTTGCATCTCATCAGAGAAATCACACTGCAGGAGGCGCAAGAAATTAGAAATTTTTATTTACTGCAAATACCAAGAAAAACCTAACTGCTTTGAATAATGAGAAGCAAGGCTGGGGTTTGTAGACTCTAACCTCATCTCTGATGCTGGCCTTGAGCAAACTGGGTATCTTCTGTGTCTTGACCCTCCCTCCATGAGATAGGAGAGATGGGAGATACCTACCTCAAGCAACATTAGAGATTCCAGCTGAAGTTTTTAATGCACCCTGCAGCAATCATTAAGTAATTGTTACGCAGTAATTTTTTTTCAGCACAAGCTCGCAGTCCCTGCTCACTAAGGGGTAATTTTCGACCGCTGCAGTCAGTGTGGTGTCACTGCTAACGTTGCCATGTGTGGATGTATCATGGTCTGAGCGTTAGTGAGGCAAAATCCCTTCTCGTGCAACACAATATATGTCATTGTAGGCAGGGCGTATTAGTTATCCTTACATACATGGAAAATAAATGACCGTAAAGCTTGTTAAGTCACACTGTCTGTATTGATTGCCTGTGTCTGCAGAGATTCCAATACTGGATCTCAGCGATTTAAAAACAAAATTAAATGCTCCACCTAATTATAGTTCTGTGCACGTATAGTTGCCTTTGAGTATTTGCAGCTGTCAGGTTCAAATATTTCTAATAACTGTGGCTGTGACATTTGTTCAACAGATGAGGTAAGAATAAAAGATAAAGGGGCAACAGCCTGGTTTGAGGAATGGAAAGAAGATCGGATATATAACTGGATGCCATGGAACATTGTAACATAAGTTTGAAGGTGGACTTGAATGCACCAGATTTTGCAACTAAAATAAAATAGCAGGTGGTATGGTAGCAACACTGGAAACCAGCACGGAAAAAACACCGTGTGTAGGAAATGGCTGAGAAATGCACTTTACTCCAAGCCCAGACCTGAGAAGGCTGAATGTCAAGGTTTCTCTCAGGAAGGGTTTGAGGTCTTTGGGTAGTTTCTGTCGTGTTTTCCTGTGGAAGAAGGGCGGCGGTGTGCAGATGTTTGACTTGCTCTAAAATACGTAAGCACCAAAACCTCTGAGCAGGTGCCTTCATCTCCAAGCTTCCCTGCAGAATGAGCTGGTGCTTTTACGCACTTTACCCTGCACCATTCATATGTTTCCCTTCTTTTTTCTGCACAGGAGTTCTCTCTCTCTAAGAAGTGCCAAAGTTTTAGGCCTGGAACGCCCTGTGTCTTGCATAGCTGATGTTTCTCTTTTTTTTCCCTTGCAAATAATTTTTTACACATTTCTGTCCTCAGCTGCTGTGGTACGCTGTGTGTAAGCCATGAGGTAACGACAGAAATATAGGTTTGCAAAGACTTCCACTGAGAAATCCCATCATGACATTGCTGACAGGAGATATCTTAAAAAGCACCGTAAGGAAAAACACATGTTTGGGTTTTTTTGGTGGGGGGGAGTGGAGGGAGGAAAGATTAGTAGACTATTCTCAATGTGTACATCTTAGATCTACGATCTTTGCTGCAGAATCCAACTGTGCAGATCTATCAAGTTCAGCCACGCTGGAGTATGCCACACAGGTGGATGGTTTAATCTTGACAGTCGAGCTTCCAACTGAAAGGAGAAAGAAAGAATGAGCTGAAAAAACATGCTAAAACTTGTTGGGCTCCCAGTCGGGCTTCAGAGCTGTGCTGCTGGATACCACTGCTGCTTGTAAAACAAAGGCATAGCGATGGGTGGCTCTTTCAGTTGCAGATACTGTATTGGTTTTCCTAAAGAAAAGGCAGAATTGCAAGTACCCTCCCATCTCACAAAAAAAAAAAAAGGAGACAGGGTGCAGCTCTGCTCTGACGGGAAGAAACAGTAATGCAGATATGCCCTTGGAGAAATTAAAATTGAATGCAGCTGAGATCCTTGAGCAGAGTGTGTGTTTCATGGGGGAATGCTATGGTACCCAAAAGCTGTACCTTTAGGGCTGGAGCTTCGAAGCTGCCCAGGTCATGCAGCCATGGAGTTCCTGTTTCATCTACATGGGACAAAACATCCAGTTTTCCGTAGAAATATTTCGGAGCTGCCTTGCTGACTCGCAGGCTTCACACCCTGCTGCCTCCGAAATGCAGCAGGCTTGGATGCACGTTGCATTTCTTCTGTGAACTTCTAGCCACATGCATAGAGTTAGCATGGCTTGGGTTAGCATAAAAAAAGGGAAATGTTAATGAAATGCTTAAGCACATACCTATGACACAATCTGAAACAGGTGGATGTGGAGTGGTTGAAGGCCTCACGCTTCACTCAAACCATATGTGAAACTCCTGTTGCCATCCTAGGAGCAATGATCAAGGGCAGGAGATGGCTGTTAGTGAGCATGATTTAAAACTGACTTTGGAAAGAGAAATTTATGCTTTGGAGCCTCCTCAGATGTGTACCCAGTAGGAAATTTTGTAGCTACACCTGTTTACACGTCTTTCGGCTCACCGAGATGCTAATGAGAAACCCAGCCCTCATGGGCACAGTGAGAAGCTGTAACAATTACTGAACTCCAGAGAGAAAATGGGTTTCAGTGACTGATTTACCATCAGGCTTTCTTGTAGGACAGATAATTCATGCTGGGACTTTCAAGGGGAGAGCAGGCTGCACTCAGATTTTGAGGTGCAAAGCTAGAGACTGCATCCAGCAGCCCTGGTAAACAACCAGTGCTCTGGAGCAAGGGACTGTCTGACCCAAAGCTCCCTTCCACCTCTCTTTCTTTTTGCTTGCACCCACATTTTTAAATCTCTGGCTGTCCTTCACATTTGTGAAGAGTTTTAGACTTGATGGGGCTTCAGATTGCTTCACTCTTTCTGTTGAGATGTACTCTTTGTTCCATTATTCTTGGCACCTTGTGCAGTTGAGGGCTTCACACTGCACCACAGTTCATTGGGGGCTCAGCATCTGTTTAACGACCCCTGCCCTGAGCCCTAGCCATTAGTGCTGCTTGTTAGTCTAAGTAGAGAGAAACCACCATCCTTAGACTTGGGATACGTGCAAGGGTGAGCTTCCAGCTCATCACACTCGGTCCCTGAGGGTCCCCCTCCGGCTGCAGACTGGTGGAGCATCCTGCAACAATGCATTGGCTCTCCGGAGAGGCCTCTGTCCACCATCTGCAGAGAGTGCCTTAAGAAGTGGCCTTCCTTTGGCAGAAGTGAGCCACGGTGCACCTTCTCAGAAACCATCGAGCAGTGGCAACTACTTCTCCAAAGAACAGAAATAAGGCTAAGTGTTAGAGGACCTGGGTCCTCTTCCTAAAATCCCCATGAACTTCTTCCTCTAAAACCTGACCGGCTGCCCAACAAGCTTCCCCAGGCAAGTGCTGGGGCTTACAACAGAGACCCACTTTGAAGAGCTGTTGAAAACCTGCAGATATAAAATAAATAAACCTGCAGGTAATAGGTGCCTGCACCTCTTAATGCATCAGGAGTTTGGGCTGAGAGTTGTGGGAGTGAGGAAAACGCTCAGTGAGATTGCAGAATCAAATGGCTTGCTTAGGTGCTAGTCATTACAATTTTGGTTTTGAATTATCATTTTACTTTGTTAAAGATGAGTACAAACATGGTAAAAGAAGAATAAGGCTCCATGTAAATGGTCTTGCAAGTTTAAGAGACTGCTCCTGCAGTTTTTGCATGTGATTACGTGGCGTGAATATGCTCCCAGCAAAGCTACTTTGAGACTCCAACCCCAAACTCATCACTCCCCTTCCTAAAATCAGATTGCAAACGAGCAACAAGACTTCTGCTTAATTATAGCCAGAGGAGTGATGTTTGGGCTGTGAATCAGGTTAGATTTCACACTGATAGACAAGGAGTACATGTGCTGATACCATCTGCAGGCTGGGTAGTGTTCACCCGTGGCAGCAGCCTGACAGAGGTGCAGGCCATGGCGAGGAGGCTTCCCACTATGGTTCATCCCTGGCAGGTCCCCTGGTCTCAGCGGGAGCCACTCTGGGACCAGTAAACACATTTGTTTTCTGCATGAAGTGCAGTTTTCCTACTGTGCAGCCTTGCTGCTGGCCCTTCCTCTCATCTCTGAAAGCCTCGGGAGTTGGAAGACTCCTTTTTCTCCTTGCATGAGCGGGACATAAATTCAAACAGTTCTGCTGAATGTTTGTTAAGATGCATATTTATGTGCAAAACCCTCCCTACCCCTCAGAAACCATTTAGTTAAAGGAGGATAAAGATGATTTACTTATGCCTTAGGGTCGTTGCTATTTAAACACCGCACATTTATGTCTATTGACTCTGGTATTTACAAAAACCCCATAGTTAAATTAGTAGTCTTTGCCTCTCCTAAGCCATTTCTGAAGGCTCTTACAGCACTTCATTAGGGGAACAAACTGAGGGATGAACAAACCGTGTCATTCTGATTGTAGGACGGTGAAAGCAAACACCCTTTTCCAGTAGCCACAGGGCAAGAAAATGATGTCCAGGGTTTCCTCAGTTTGGCAAACCGCTTATTCTGGTGAAACACCCAGCTCTGCAAATTGTGTTGTCACCACGCGACACATGCGGTGTCACTGAGATGGTTTGCTTTGTCACCCAGGTTTGCATGCAGGTTCCTGACATCCCACCAGCTCCATAAACAGTACGTAAGGGGCAAAATCCTCAGGACTCTCCCTCTTCGAGCTTGACAAGTTTTTTTTCTGCCCAGGGATATTAGCAGTAACGACACTGGTGCACTGGATAACTGGCTGGCTGCGCTTAATGACCCGAGGCACATCAGCTCCTCTCAGCTGGCTCCCAATCCCCAGGAAATGCACCCCGGCTTGATTACTGTCGCCTAAAGAGTCACACATGTAGGCTGGGAACCTTCTTTTCATTAACTTAACCTGTGTCCAAAGAGCTGCTGCAGAAACATATTTTTTCAATCAGATAATGCATTTTCAATTAAATGACTTGGTTTCTACCCATTTTCTCTTCCTTTCCTGCTGTACAGGAGCTATCTGTGCTTAATGTTGTAATGGGATCTTACCATAAAGTTGGCTGTGTTCTTCTGAAGTGATGGCAATGGTAATTAAGATGTGTTATTGTTTTCCACTGCGTATATTTGTACCATATGGACATGCAACATGACTCAGAGCAAAAAGTGTTCCTGAAAATTCACGACAAGATGCGACGGATGAGGCTTTGTAGAGAAAAGTCACTGAAGAAACTCCATGCGAGCAGGAAGCAATGTATTCCCATACCTGCCTGGACTTCCCCTGCAGATGACTTTGGCAGTGGTTTAAGAAACAAGCACACACATTTGTTACGAGCATTATGAATGATATATGGCAAATGTTTGCAAAGCAACTGAGAAGAAAAGCTGCTGGGGCAGGGCTTTGGGTAAGATAATATGACTTTGGGGAGTGCCAGCAGACTTGAATTAAGCATGAATCAGAAATCTTTGTTGAATAGCGAGGTAAGAAATAGGGAATGATTTCCATTGCAGAAACCGTCTTCTCCTTCTGGATGAGCATTTTCCAGAGCTAGTAAACCATGGCTGTTCCATGTTCCAGGCTTGCCTTCGGTGGCGGGTGGGAAACTGCATGTACTTCTTGCTCCAAAATCAAGAATGAGAACAAAACTGCTCTTTCCCAGACAGAAAAAAGCCATCAGCACCCAGAAACGGGCTGGGGTGGCCCCAAGGACCAGCCCTGCTGGAAAGCGAGGGAGGGTGGTGGTTCTGCCCCACTGCAGGTGCCATTCCCTGGGTCTCTTGGGTTGGTGGTGACGACAGGAATGGCATTTTGCAGGTGAGGTGACATTCCTCTGGCAAAAAATTATCCCTCAGTCTTGGTAGCCAACTGCACTTGGTGAAACTGCTGTTGGTTTTCACCTCCACAGGCCCTGTCCCAAGCTTTGCAGCTTGTCACACTTGGCCTTGCAACGGAAGAATGACTCGCCAAGACCAAAGACATCTGGAAGTGGCAGTGCTTAAAAAAATTCTTCTTAAATTTTTTCTTTTTTTTCTGAGCAGGCACCAGCTCTCCAGGACTGCAGAGTGCTTTGGGTTAAAATCCCGGTTTTGTTTCGCTGTGGTTGGAGGGTAGAAAGGGGGCAAATAAGATGCTTTTCCAGGAAGGCCAGCATGCAGGCTGGGCAGCCCAGATGCTGGGGACTCCCATACAGCTCCTTTGGCCAGATGTGGGATGAGGGAAAGAATCTGGGACAATTTATTTTGTTTTCTTTTTAGTATCACCTAAGAGTTAGAGAAGATCCCTCATTCTGAAGGTGTTTTTCGCTTTGCTAATGTGATTTCAACAGTCTTCTGAAGAAAGTGGTACAAAAGAAATAACGTTTGAAGCAATTTCCTGTGTATAACAAGTTAAATAGCTCTGCAATGAAACGTGAAGTAAATAACTTTGAAGCATAGTTATTCTTTGTTCTTGGTTTCAGTGGTGAATTTCTTAGAGCTCGCATGGCATGGAGGAGATCTTTTTTCAGGAAAGAAACAGTAAAAAAAAATCCTTTGGCATGTTTAATGGAAATCAATCTGAATTGGAATTTCAACTGTTAGTAAATGAATGCCATCCCCACGCTCTCTGTGAATACTCGCCTGCTCCTTAAAGATGATGCTCATCTTTATTTAAAAAAAAAGGCTGGACAGTGTTTGGTACGTGGTCAATTAAACACCAAGAGTGCTTTAAAGCAATCACAAAGGAGTGTGAGCTCCTGCAACCCATTTTTGAGAGAACAACCACTGCTTGTGGCAGCCAGCTCATTGCCTCCCTTGCACAAGGTCTTGCTGTGCGATGCACTCATGTCCCTGCTGATGGCTGCTCTGAGCAGAGGTTTAGGTGCAGAAGCTCTCCATAGATCGTACATTTCCCAGAAAATACTTTTCCTGTGTCTTGAGCCTGCTGAAATCAAGCTGCCTGTAAGTGGTCCATGCCACGTGCTGTGGCTCCACCTCTTTAGCAGTGGAGCTTGGCAAATTGGGCAGTTTGCCATTAGCTCTCTGTCCTAGGACGTTGTCACTCACCCCTTGTAGCAGCTTCTGCCCAAAGCGATCCATCACCATGTCAGCAGCAAGCCCTCACTTGCTCCTTTCTATGGATCAGAAGCAAAAGCAAGATGCATCCAGGGAAGGAAGAAAGGGAGGAACAGGTCTATATGTCTTTGTGTCAGACTCTCAAATGTGTTTTTCTCAGGGTCCGTGACCCCTGGTGAGCACCCACCCCACCCACACCGTGCAGGGACAGGGGTGGCACAGCACCAGGCACAGCGGGCACAGAGCACAGAGATGTCTCTCGAGCTGATTATACCTTCCTTGGTACCACTGGGTCACTGGCATGCCAAGGCCCTTGCCAGGTAGAGGAAATGTCATACACTCAGTCCACCATCTAAAAGTTACCTGCTGGTTCGCATGCTGAGGTTACCTGACTGTCCCTTGCTGTTATTTATTGCTTTTATATGAATTAGTTTTCCACATCCCACGATGTCACGGCTCTCGTCTTAGACATGAGCTGGACAGGCACCCAGACTTTAGGAGACAGGCACCAACCCTGGGAATTGGGAATCTGAATATCCTTGATGATACCAGCTTTTTCCCAGCCTCACATAATTTGGAGGATTAGCCAGAGGCTTCTTAAAAGCACCATGGGAAGAGGGGTGCTGCAGGATCCAGTGCCAATGCTTTTCTTGAGTATTTTTCCTGCTGGAAACATGTAAAGAAAGGACATTTTTGGGCTGTTTGTGCAGGCATTCACGGGTCCTGAGTATGAAATGCGCATCCCTCCATGGTCACACTGCAAGCCCTTACCTAGCTAATCGCTGCATGCAATTTTTTCCCTGTGGCAGCCTTCCCGTTGCCACAGACAGCACAAGTTGGGGGACACTGCAGGAAGAAATGGTCTTTCCCTCATCTCCACTCCTGGAAGAGAGGCAGAAGGACTGCATGCACCGTTAACACTTGCATTATCTGCCCCATATGCAGCCATCTGGTTCTGCTGAAGTTTTTGATCTCTCAGCCGGGTTTGATTTATGTGGCAAGAGCAGCGGCATTCTCATCGTAGAAGTTGAGCGTGATGGTTAACGTTGCCACTGCTTAAGGGTAAAGCCAGATCCCACCAAGGCTGAGTTTTACGTTGCCCCTTATTGGACACATCTGGTGGAGGAAAGGCTTTCTCCTCGCCGCTGGCCCGCTCTGGTTGGGTTTGGGCCAGGCAACGTGAAACCCGTTTGCATTTTGCAATGCCTAATGTCTTGGTTTGCGGGAACGCTGCTTTCCTGATGATCGAAGTTTGGGAAAACGATACTGAGGAGTATTTTTGCACTACAAAAAAAACCAAAGCAGGGATTTTTAACTTGGTAGAAGAAGGTTTCTGTCCCCTGTTGTGAGGGTGGCAGCATCAGATTTGGTGTCTATACGACGAAGAGCCTCAATGAAATGTGGTGTGAGGGCAGAGCTCCTGGATGCACACTGGCATCATCAGTTTGCCTGTAGGGAATATAACAGTGCCGCACATTGCTCATCTTATGTCCTGGGTCATCCTCGTGGACACTGATGGTCTTTCTCCTTTTCCTTCACCTCATGGAGGGTGTAAAATACCATATTTAACAGTTGCACACTTGAAACTTCTCTTTGTGTTTGGTTTTTTTCAGATCTATGTCATTAACATAGCATAATATGACATATCACGATGCATTATCATAGCTTTTTACACTATTTTGTCTATTACATGACATTTTCCAAAGATGGTGAATGAATAACCATTAGTTCCAGCTAAGAGACCTGATTGTTGAAGGGATCGTTCCTGCTTAGGAGGGTCCCCAGTAAAAAACTGAAATATGAAATTAGTCTGATCCAGAGCTCTTTATTTCCTAGTGAAATCTAGCTGACTCTGGGGGAGACACATCGATTTTCATTAAAAGAACATTGTACTGGCACACAGTATTTCGGGAAGGGAACCGAGGAGAGACAACTCAATTGAAATGTTATAGGAAAGTCGGGAAGGCAAAATATACCGACCCAACCTGGAGTGAGTGCAGCCTTCTGCAACAGGCAGGGCTGGTAAGCCCTGCAAAAAGTGATTTGTTAAGGTTTGGGTGAGTTTCTGTGATGTAGATACTGGAAGGAATTTTTATGGGATCTGGCTCTGGAATCGAGAGGATTAAATAGCAAAGGAAAATCCAATGTGCTATTCGTAACTGATAGTGCACAGAAACGATAGTTCTTGTAGCAACTGGAATTTGAGTCACAGTTGCCTGTAGCCAGCCATTTCCAACCATCTGTGCACAGGGGCAGCCTGGGATTCAGGCCTGAAGAAACAGGCTGCAGTAGCCCTGGATTTCTTCATGGCTTCAGGAAGGATGTCCCGTGGTGGGAAAGGGGACACAGCCCGCCGAGGTTTTTTTTTAAGCCATTAGTCCATATGGCCAAATTTAGTTCATGTGG
Source organism: Scopus umbretta (assembly GCA_013400535.1). NCBI lineage: Eukaryota > Metazoa > Chordata > Aves > Pelecaniformes > Scopidae > Scopus > Scopus umbretta. Next base: position 14,364 of record VZTL01008851.1, read on the forward strand.
CAAAATTAGCCCCTGTGGAAAAATTCATCCCTGTGTACTGAGTTGGAGGTGCCGAAGGAAGGTCCGCAGCGCAGCGTCAAACCCAGCCAGAAAATGCAGAAGACAGGAAACAAATCATAAAAAGCTCTCTGCAGCGATGCAGCCCACGCTCCTGCCCCGAGTGCAGCAACACGCTGTGTATCATGTGCTGCCATGTAATGCTGATCTGTGTTTCATCAGCAGGGTTTGAGATGCTTCTTGCACTTTTTGCTATTGGAATAAAACCAAAATACAGCAATGTTGTGGCCAGGCTTCCAGGAGAGAATAAAAGAGGTAATATGGTCTGGGGGTTTGAGCACAGAACTTGAAATCAGTTCAGGGTCCACTCCTGTATCCTGGTAATTCAAGGTGTTTTTCTGGGCTCAGTCTAAAACCTGACTGTGCTCTCGTTCTGTCCTTTGTCATTGTGATCTTGGAGAATGGTGGTACTCAGCTAATTCACAGGTATTTGGAGGAATGCCTGCAGTCTGATCCTCTCTTGCATTTTGCATGTGCACTGAAACGGAGCTTGAATTTTGCTACCAAAATGGACCCCTGCACTGGTGTACGGTGTCCAGGTTCCTGCCTGTATAAAGAAACGGGGGTGTCCAAGGGAGGGTGAGAATTGGGGATTGATCCCACCGCATCCCTTACCTGTGCTGTGCTTGGGCGCTGGGAGATTTCACCTAGTGGGGTGAAGCTCACCTAAGCAAGAAATACTGGGATTTGTAAAGGCTATCGGCTGCTGCTGAGCCTCTGGGAACTGCAAAGAGTCTTAATTAAATGACTCAGCAAGCAACACGCAACTTTCCAGAATGCCAAGAGCCCTGCGTCCACCACTGCAGGGACCAGCGGTCCATGCCTCTGGAGCCAGCTGGGATGGAGCGATGCTGTGGCTGATGCGGCCGAGGGGTGCCGAGATGGCAGCCTTGGTCCCCCACGAGCCTGGGCTGCTCTCCTCTCCTAGAGCCGCGGCAGCACCGGGGTGGGGAGCAGCAAACCCGCGGGATGCGTCTCCTGTCAGATATCTTGCATTTTGAGCTGGGCCACTGCCCCAGCTGCAGAAGGCAGTGGGGAGGAGGGAAGGAACGCCAGGCCTGCAAATTAGCATCAAAGGGTTGGTGCGAGGTTTATGGGGACATTTACTAGTGTTGTTTTCATTATTTACACCAGCCTTGATTCTAGGAGTTCTCATTAAAAGTGTAATAAATGTAAAAATATTTTACAGGCCAATAAAAGTTCCAAAGCAAAAATAACTTTATATAGTGTGATTCCTTTTTTTTTTTCTTTTACAAAATACTGTGTGGTATCATCTTGAACCTGCTGATTGCTGAAGGGATGAGAGAAGCCTCTCCATTCTGGTGCAGCGTAAGGGGACAGGCTGGGGCGAGGACTGCTTTCCAGCCAACTAATTTGACAGGTAATGGGTAACTCTCACGGTCACTGACTTTGATGGCAGAATATTAGGCCAAATACAACTTCTTAATTTTTTTATTTTCTGGGGAAAAGAGAGAAAACCAGACCATTTATATTATTTTCTTTTAATTTTTTTTACTGTTTTAAAAAACGTGAAATGTATCCAGAAGGGCACTGGAAAAGATGGGACTGACAAAGGGAAAATGCATTAATGTTTGCAAGTTCCTCTATAAAATATGGTTGCATAAACACACTGCGTGTAGTCAGAACCAGCCTATAGTTTCTGGAAGTATGTTAAACAAGCAGAGTGATATTTGCCAAATCCTCTGTTATGTTTTTGGGATGTGCAGTCCTCTGCAGAAGGACAGAACTAAAACGAGGAAACATTTTGGAATGAACTCATCTTGGAGATAATCCAAAAATCTTGTGGAATGGGTGGAGACAAAAAAAAAAAATTGAATTTAACCATTAAATCATCCAGCAACTTGGCATCTGCGGCATTTCTCTTCTCGTCCCAAAGATAATAATGTTCCAAAGTCAGAATGACAACTAAACATCTTTGATCACAGAGCAGACAAATTGGTCCAAAAATGCTAAATTTGGCTGTCTCACATGGGTTATCCTAATAAATACTGAGTCAGTATTGCAAATGGAGTGGTTTTCAAAAGCGTGGAATGAAAGTAGATGTGCTTGACCTAAAAGAAGCTGGAGGTGTTGCAGCAGGCAGTGGACCTCCACTTGTTTGAAAGCAAATTTATGATTCCTGGTTTTTAGGCTCTGGCATCTGTAAATGCTGTGAATAGTTTTTTTAGACCGACTCTAAAAGCTGCCTTCACAATTTTGCATGAAAAATGACATTTGCTCGTGCAGGCTTTTAGTCCCGATTTTTAGCACTTTGGAAAGCTAAGCCTGTGCCTGGGGAGAGGGAAAGGGGATGAAACTGGTTTCTGCTAGAAGAAGCCTCTGCCTTTTTTCCCTGCCTGCTTCCTGAGCTGTCCTGTTGCCAGGATTAGGAGAGTATTAGCTAACAAGCACCAGAGAGGTGCCATCATCACAAAGACCATCCATGGCACAACCAGCCCATTGCCATTTTTGAAATCCAGTTCAAGAACTGTGTGAAGCCAGGCAAAAAGACAAGCATTTGCATCCCATCTAGCAGGTATGAGCTGAAAGCTCAGGAAGACAGTGCGATTGCACTACAGATCAATTTGGGCTTTCGACCTGAATCTTCCACTGTTGGATTTTTTGTGACCAGAATAGAGGGTGTCTCTGCGAGGCTACTCAAAGGAGAGGCATGAGCCAGCAAGAAGTCATGCAACATTTTCTTAGCAGGAAATAAATTTAGATCCCTGCATTTTTTTTTTTTTTTTTTCCAAAAATGTTGGAAGGAAATGTGGAGCTTGGAATGGGATGATCGCTGCAAGAAAACATGGCTGGTTTTACTGCACTTGCTATTGCACCCCAAGGCCACAATTAGGTCTGGAATCCCATTGTGCTGGGCATTGTCCAAACACAGAGGAAGGAACAATCCTTGACTCAGAGATTTGCAGTATCAATTAGTCTTTATTTGTTTCTGCAATTGCTAGTTTATTATTAAACACTGTTATTTGCTTTAGAAGGGAAATGTTCTTAATTTGGAAATAGTGAGTCCAGGTATCCATCGTATCATAAGCTATACATTGAACACAGGCAACATGGACACATTTTTCTCACTTTCATAGGTGCCTCATTGAAGTTTCAGGTTTTCAGGCAATCTTGGGGAGTTACTCATGGCGCCATGAAAGCCTGTGTGACCAGGACACAGAATTCCTGGCAGCCCCTTGGGAACCTGCATCCTAAAATGACATGCCCCTAAGCCCATGTGAGACAGCAGCAGAGCTGGGACTAATAGTATCCCATATACCAAGCTGATTCTCTTGAAATAGTATCTCTTCTTTCTGTAAAAATGGAGATTTTGTGAGTATGCCTCTAAAAACCATTTTACTGCAAAGTACACTTGATTTAAATTCCAAGACATTGATAATCTATATGTTCCTACTTTGGCTGCTGGCTAAAATACCATTTTCTTGTCCACACATTGATTTTGGCTTTCCCATTGCAATGCTGTTATCTCTTTCGCTATCTCATAATTTACAGGAAATTCAAAACTGGATGTAATCACAACTCATAATTCGAAATGTTAATCCTTGGCCTGTCACTCCAGCTGTAACACATACAGCCTGCTCTATTAAACTTTAATGTCTACCCTAATAGCCATGTGAGGCTAGAAATCCAGGGATTAGCTTTGATTCCAGTTTAACTACTGATAGGCGCCTGTAGTAATATAAAGGACTCTTTCTCTTCTGAGGAGCGCCGAGCATCTTTGCTTTGGTTTGTTTATAAGCTACTGAAATTTGGTCTAACATAGCTTTTCTCCAAAAAGGACTACTATAAACTGGGTTTAATCTAGCTGAAGGATGGTGCACTCGGAACAGCGACGACTCGATTTCTCACCCTGTGTGTATCGCAGGCTGCCTGCTGTAAATATGCTGTCCGCTAGGGAAAGAGGTCAATTTTCTTTAGCAGTGACATTCAGGACTGTCTGGATGCTGTGAGTGGGTGGAAGATTGGGTACGTGTCATGGTTTAACGTGGCAGGCAGCTAAACACCACACGACCATTGGCTCACTCCCCTCCAGCGGGATGAGGGAGAGAATTGGAAAAAAGGTAAAACTCATAGGTTGAGATAAAGACAATTTAATAGGACAGAAAAGGAAGCAAAAATGATAACAGAATATCCAAAGCAAGTGATGCACGATGCAATTGCTCACCACCCGCTGACTGATGCCCAGCCAGTTCCTGAACAGTGGCTGTGACCCCCTGGCCAACTCCCCCCAGTTTTTTGTTCAGCATGACATCATATGGCATGGAATATCCTTTTGGCCAGTCTGGGTTGGCTGTTCTCGTTGTGTCCCCTCCCAGCTTCTTGTGTACCTCCAGCCTCCTCGCTGGCAGGGNAATAGGATGCTTCTATGATTGTTAGCTTCTGCGGATACAAGAAGACCTATTTGGACTGTGGACTGGGAACTCTCTTGGTGAAAATGTCTTATTTCTTTTGCAGAGGTTTATTGCCCCAAAGAATGAGGGTCCAACCTGTTTTTCAGCATGGAGAACTTGCCACCTGTGGTTACTCCAAGGCATACCATTACTATCCAGCCATCCGTGCAGCTCCTCCCAAAGACCACCAAGGACAAGTGAGGCAGGAGAAACTGCTCCTGCAGATACATTCAAGCATGTTGATGAGCAGAAGAGGATTGCAGAGGCTCAGCAGATTCCCAGTGTGGCTGGAGGTCCATCTCTGGAAGCAGCTTGCAGAGGTTGCATTTCTGTATATGGCCTGTAAAATGTCTACAGCTGGTTGGGAATGGGGTTTTCTGAGGATGTTTTAAAATTTGGAACACAGCAATGAGTTGAACCAGGAAGTTTTTGTTTATTTGGATTTTTTTTTAAAGAAATGTATTATTTTTTTATGCAACTTGCACTGGGAAATATGTCTTGGGACCAAAGTAACATCTCTTCCAAAGCATACAAAGCCCAGAAAGCTAAACAGCCTGACAGGGGTGGCACTTCTCTTCCAAGCCTCCTGGTTCGTAGACTTGCACTGTGTGGCCCGAGCAGGAAACACAAGTATTGCCTGGTATGGTAGCTTTGGGCTGGAGATACTCTGGATGAGGCAGAGTTTCCTGGAGCACATCATTCTTTCCTCACAGTTGTTCAGCGAAAGATTTTAGTATTGCCTCGATTTGGAACAGGACCCATTACTGAAGCTTGAGATTTTTTTTTTATTTGCAAAACTGAATTCTTGTTGTTCAGCCAGTCTTCACTCTCCCAAGGCTACGGCAACACCCAGTCAGCTCCAGGTCTTCATTTTCATACAGGATCTACTTTTTAGGATCTGGGTGCTCTTCCCTGAAGGAACACCTTGTCCATTGTACTCCAAGGCAGATGATGAGTTCAGAGGGATTTTTGGGATAACTCACCAGTTTGTTCCAATCCCTGACAGATTTTGAGGATGGGCTCTGGCTGTGAAAAATGTTCACCCCTCTGAATCCAGGCTTATGGGCTTCCTGAGTATTTTATAAGGATTCAGTGTTACCTTTTCTTGGGATTATGTTGATTGGGTACCTGAGTTGCTGATACGGATAGGTGGAAATTTTTAAGGACTGCTGTGTGCGTTTTATAGCTATTTTTGTGCATATTTTCAATAGCCACAATGGTTACGCCCATAAGCTGAAAAAAAAGAAACCTCTTTCCCGTCTGCTGGCTTTTCTTGCGGCTCATGTATATTCTTGTTTATTCTGCTGGGCTTCCAAGATAGAAGTTTGTACAAACATTTTAAAGTTTTGAGAAACAACAAGCAGAAGCAGAAGGAGAAAAAGAAAAACAAGGAGCAGGGTGATCGGCTCTCAAGTGGGTCTGTGCATCCTTTACTTCATCGTCTGGAGCTTCAAGCTGGCATTGATTTTTATAACTCTTGGGAGATGTGGAAGCTCCTGTTTGCTGCTTTGTAAATGAGCATGACATGTTGTTTCTTTCACGTATATTCTTTGGAATCCATACTCTGGCTGCATAGCTCCGTGCTTCCTGCAGATTATGTACATATGAAGGAAATAATCACAGCAGATGCCACCCAAATACCTGTGGGTGAGCAGATAACCCAACCTGCTCTACGGCTTTCAAAAATCCTGAGTCAGGTGTTTGCTATCCAAAGATGTTTCCTTAAAATAAATCATTTCTGGGATTCGCACACCCAGACTTGTTTCATCTCCTCTTGTGGCTTTTACCGCAGAGACACGAGCAATCTCCAGAGACACAAGGAGAAGAGGTTAAGAGGAGGGAGACAGGTGAGTGAAAACCACTGTCTAGCTGGCACCAATGGCTGGGAGTCCTCTTGTGAACAGATAAATTTTATACATAAAGGGAAAGCAAATGGAGCTTGTTCATCTGGCTTACCACTTGCAGCTGATCTAGCAGTATCTGCAACGCCCATCATAAGTACAGTTAATGCTCTTTTGTAGAATTCCTTGGTTTCCATAAGATCTCCATTGGCCAGGGTACCTATGCAGGGCATCAAGCATGACAACTACTTTTTGATATTAACTGTAAGTCGAAAAAAATAGGCGATTTTCACTTTGAATCACCTCAGCTGCAGCTAGGTGTTGGCATTAGCCAAGGCTGCCGGCTTGGTTATGGTCTGCAGCAGCTCACTCAGGTTTTAGGGGACTCTTTCCATCTTCTGCAGGTATCATGCAGAGGGAAGCATGACTCGGTCTGGTTCCAGTACTATGGAGCCCACCCCACCGGGCACAAAGAAGCACCCACCACCAGTGTGCCGGCGGCCGAGCCAACAGCCAGCTTTGAGGGCACCGACGGACCTGAGCCGCCGAAACGCTGCAAACAAACTAGCTGTGCGGAGGAGAGCCACGTCCGATGGGTTGCAGCTGTCCCTCTGCCTGCTGGCTGCCCCCGCCCCACTCCAAATGTAAATCATCACCCTTTTCCCTTTTAACATAACAGTTGTGTCATTTAAAAGCTCAAAGAGCTGAGAAAAAAGTCTACTTGTTTAGAGAAACTATTAAAACAAATTATAAGCATTTAATAAATGGGGAAAACTGTCTGTTTGTCATAACACAGAATTTTTCCTTTAAATATCCAAACAACCGCTCAAAAGGTTACTCGTAGATGTGTGTGTTTGGGGGGATATTTCCAAAGCCAGTCTGCACTGGGGTCTTCGCTGGGAGCCTTTGGCCCAAATCCCAGCTGTAGCGAGCACAGATGGGTGGAGGGTTCAGGGTGGGGTGCAAGGCTGTGCTGAGCTCTCTCGGGGGCTGGCAATGGAGCACGGTGGCTTTCCCTGGCCTTGTGGTACCCAGCCAGGCTGGCATACGTTGTTTCCACCCTGTCAGAGGAGGGATGGGAGCACAGGGCCCGTGTACCACATTGTGCTCGGCTCTATGGACCGCGCTTGGCTGCTGTATGGGGAGGAGGGTCTGTCCTGCAAGGAAATGGCATTTTTGTAAAGCGTTGATGCATCTGTTGAGTAAACAGTGGTTTGGCGACTGCCTTTGGAGAGTCGTTCAGCTTTTTTCTCACTTCTCATGTGATGCTTCTTTTTTCAAAACATTTCCTGATCCTGAGCTCCTTCCTCAGGTTGTGGGAACATTCAGGTTCAGATCTGCAGTGTGTGGGCTGGCCCCTCTCCAGTTGTTTAACAGATGATTGCTTTGAATAGGATTATGTTGGACAGGCAGAGAATCATCTCCGCAGTGCCGGGGCCGCCTTCATCCTGGGAGGGGGGAGAGACCAGACCGTGCTGCGAGATGCTCGGCTGGCAAGTGTCTCCTCCAGACAGTGTATACAGGCTCTGGAGCTGTGATCTGATCTTTAAGAGCTATTAAGTCCTTAGTCCTTAAGAATGATTGATTACTGGCTAAACCTCCTTGTAATGAGGAGGTTACCTTTAGGACCTACCAAAGTTTGGGAGAAAACCTTTTGTGTGTCTTGCTACTTGGTGACTCAGGAGCCTGGAGGTAAATAAGTCCTCAGCTTTTAAGTGCACAACATTTTACTGTATCACAGGATTGCGGCTTCACTGGTCTGAAAATCTACCTGCTGGCTCCCATTTGGCTGCCACGGGCATGGCGAGCTGTGGGGTGCCTGCAGTCATGTTGTGGACCAGCTCCTGAGGGCAGCAGACGCTGCCTGAGCCAACCCCTCTGCAAACTGGGAGCTTCAGGGTTGCAGGATGCTAAGGAAAGGCAAAACCAGATGGACTCCAACAAACATAACGCTGCCAAGCTCCTCGCTGTTGCCAGGCTGGCTGTCGCATCCCTGCCACTTCCACCATCCACTTCTGGTGGTGCTAGGGGTGATCTGCTGAACACTTGGGGGACCATGGCATACCCTCTATGTGGAGGCTGGTCAGCTTGCTGGAGGTATCTCAGCTTGTGGCTGGCACCCCTACAGAGGGCTTCCACAGGTTTCCTAAAGTGCTTGGAGCTGGCAGTTTTTGCAAGGTAGTTAGTTGGCCAACAAGGGGACCACATTTTGTGCTGCTGTCATGCTGGAACTGGGCAAAGCAGAGGGAAGAGAAAGACCTTTCTGGGTCTGTCTCCACTTTGGCTGTAGGGTGCAGCAACACGACAGGGTGGGAGCCTGGTGCAGCTTGTTGGAACAGGGTACAAAGATTTTGCTGAATCTGTGCAGATAGATGAATTTGGAGATGGTGATTTTTAAGGGTCCCTTTTAAGAATTCTCTGTGGGGTTCATGGGAAACAAGTGCTGTGAAGACCAGGGTGAGAAACCAGCATTCACCCAAGAAGGCACTACTGTAGGGGCAATGGCAATGCCATCAGTGGGAGCCGGCACTGGTTAAGCAGATCTGTCAGGAGGAATTGTGTATGAGAAAAGCCAAATAACCTGGGTTTACGATGAAGGAGATGGCAAAAGATGTGGCCTGAACTATGGGCTATAATAACAGGAGGAGGAAAGGAAAGAATTGGAGAAATGTCACAAGGACAAAAAAAAAAAAAAAAGGTTCTGAAACAGCCTCAATGTGTGGGCAAGAGTGAGATGTTAATCACGGTTAACTGCTCAATTACAGGCTTTGTCATGGGCAGATGGAGCAGAGGTGACAGCAGAGGTGGGGAGTCCTCTCCTCGGACACTGCCAACAGCCCAGAGGTCTGGTCCCAAAATACAGAGTAAAGCATTTTTCTCCCTTGCATCACCCTCCCGTGAGCTGAACTGGTTCTAGCCCAGCCTTCCATGTCCAACCAGCTTGAACCTGGCCTTTGGGATAAAGCAAAGTGTGGAGACAGATAAACTCTGCAGGGCCTCACCTCAAAATAAAAGCACAGTTGAGAGATTGTGATTCAAGGGGACACTGTCCTTTCGGGCGCACCCCGTCCCCAGTGTGAATATTAACTCTCGTAATGAGAGAGGCGCTGTGTCAGACTCTCCATTTCAGGTCGATAATGAGTATTTTATTACCTCCCTATCATTCAAAAAAGAAGAAAATCCTTTTCTTTTACCTCCCTGGGTTCTTTAATCTCGAAGTCCTCCTTGGTCAGATGTGCAGAGACTTTGTGAATCGGGAGCAAATTCTCCAGCTTCTCTCCCACAGGTTTTAATCCCTTCTTTTGTTTCACCATGTGGTTGTGTAAGCAGTTCCCTTGAGAACAGGGCTCCAGGAATATATAATTAAATCAAAAGTTTGGCACTAATAAGTGATCTTATCACTTTGTTGGGCTTTTTTCAGGTCTTTGTGTGATATTCCTAGGCTGCTCATTTGAAGTTATTTAATTACAAGGTCCCCACAATAGAACCAGGGCTGTGGATGGGTTTTTTTTAGTGGCATATTATATCATGTGTTATGATGCTTTGTGCACCAGTCGACCTAGGAGGGGCTGACAACCCTTCAGGACTGTCACTGACAAAGCTGACTCTGAAGAGATTGTTTTTGCTATGAGTAATTACCAAGCAGCAACTCCTCTTCAATCCCTAACAAAGCAAGTGGTTGAACCGTAGAAGAACTGTCACCATCAAGCCAGATGCTGGAGCCCACTGAGGACCATGCCTGGCTGAGGGCAACAATGAAGGAGAAAGGAAGCCAAATCCTGTGAAAACTCCCATTTGCAGTGAGTTTTCTTGTGTTCTGAGCTGATCAGAGCACTGTGCCTTCTTCTGACATCTGTGGGCAGTGGAGGCGTGTGGCTGCTGTGACATCGGTGGGGTGGGATGGTTGCCCAACGCAGGTCTCTCCATGGGTTGAACCTCTCCATTGTTCAGCTCATTGTTCAGAGGGGTGATGAGGTATCAGGGTGCAGCCCTCAACCTAGAGAAGCCTCAGGGCCTGAGTTGACTAGGTGTGGAGTTGTTTAAGTACTTCAAGATGAAGATAAGATACGGAGATTTAAAAAAACTCTGTTAGAGACCTGCTGTCTGTTGAAGTGCATTCTAGGTAATGGGATATATATGCTTAGGATGGAGCTACAATTGATAGGAAACCAGTGCTTGTAAAAGTCCCTCCTCTAGACTGTCTTCAAATCACCCAAGCACCTCTCTGCACCTTTCAGTGCCAAAATAATTTTGACAACTGACCTGCATCTCCTCCCCAAAGAATATGCAATGTGATTGAGAATGATGTGAAATGTGAGTGCAGTAACACAAAGGAAGGCATTGGTGTGGTATGGCGGTATGATTACACGGTGGCATGGCAGCACGGGCAACACAGTGCTTTCAAAACCTCAAAGCATGTTTTTTTTGTTAAGGAGAATATTCTTCCAACCCTCATCTCCATTCTAACTGCTGGGGAGCTGAGAGCTGGACTGCCATGAGCAGGGTGAGAGGTGGGGATGGTTAGCTTTCAGCCTCAGATAAGATCAGAAGGAGCCACCAGCCAGGTGGAGGGAGGAGTACAGGCTTCAACCATGGTTCCTCCTGCTGGGTAATATTTTCCTAAATGCAACCAAGCTGTATTTTCCCCTTTTGTTACTCTTTTGCCCGGTAAAATGTCAGAGAGCCCTCTGCATATCTGAAGTTTCGAATATTACGCAATCTGTGATGGAAATGGGCTTTTAAGCTGATCTGTTTGCTTGAAAACCCTTCAGTCTCTCCGAGAAAACTGCCCCTGGGAAGCCCTTCCCCCTCTTTAAACAGCAAATCTGTTTCAAGAGCTTCAGCAATGCCAGCAGCATCTCTGGGCATGACAGTCGCTGGAAACCGCTCTGCTTTCTGTTGGCCATGTGACGTGGGGTAAGACCTCTCTGTTGTTTTAATCCATCAACTGAGAACCTGCTGATTGATGCCCCGCAACTGCCCTGGCATGGTTTGCTGCGCACCTGAGCCCAGAGCTGATTTTGGAGTTCCATCCCCTCGCTCCGCTCAGGCAGAAAGCCCTCCATCTGAAAGTCAGGTGCTAATGAAATAATAACTGAGCAGAGATTAGCATACCCTTACCGTGTCGTTTTCAGGTCTCCTGTTGTTGCTTTTCTACCCACTTGGAATGCTGCTCCATTTACTAACTTCTTATTTGCTTTACTTCCAGCTTGCTTACCCATCATCACTAATTACAGAACAAACAATTGCAGTAATACAGTAATGAATAGCAACCTTTTGGGTTTTTTTTTTTTTTGTAGGTGCACCTGGTTCAAACATTTAAGATAAATGGCAGTGACTTTCCAACTCTCCTTTGCCTAGCAGCAGAATTTCTATCAATCCATTCTAGGATGGTATGAGCAGGCAGCAGGAGGTTTTGCCAGGTAGGCAGAAGGAAAGGGGATTCTGAGTTCTCCCCCTAAACACAGAGTTCAAGGGTTGCTGCTGAGCACTGTACCCTTGCATTTTTAATTTTTTTTCCCCCTTGACTTTGTGCTGGCGTTATTGTGAGCCGTTCTCTGTGATCCCGGTGACGCTGAGTGACACCGGCTTTGGCTGAGCTGGAATTCCTTAGAGCAAGCCTTAGCGCGATCCCAAATTCACAACTTCACCGTTAATTCAGGAAAAGGAGAAATTCAGAGGAGAGGCTAAAACCTTTCCTGTTCCAGTGCCCTGACACAACACAGCACTTGGGTGAAGTGCAAGCACAGCTTCATTGATTTCGCTGCTGCTCTGTGTAAACTTCTGCATCCACGGAAGAGTATCTCTTCGATCTGGACTTGGGGTTACAATGGGACAAAAAGCAATGTAAATCCACTATTAAGTGCATCAATAAAAACACCTCACAAATGAAGCTTAAGTATGCCTTGAAATGTACCTGGAAATAGGAAATTGCCTATTGTAAGTGCAATAGATGTTGATATAAAGCATTTAATTAAAATGGAATTAGTGTTTCAGTTAATCTTTCTGTATTTTCTTTTGTCGTTGTATGCGGTTGGGCAGAGACATGCCCCTGCCTGGACTGGGAATGGCTCTGACTGGGGACCGGCTTCTGTCTTGGTCTAACACAGCCTTTCTGACAGATATTTTGACTAATATGATATGATTGAGGAAACCAGTTTGCTTTCAGTGAGTTACCAGAATTTTTTATATTTTTTTTAAACCCTCTTTTACTCTAATGATACCCAGGGCCTTCAACCTCTGGAGTTACTAGGATTTCTGAAAAGCAGGTGTACAATCTGCTACAAATCTACTTACAGGGACATATGATCTACTTAATGGAAACAACCCCTGAGTCACCCGCTGAACTGGTTTGATGTTATTTTGGCGTAGTGCTACATAGTTGTGCACTAAGATAAATCAAGAGCCACTTTTTGAGGATGCAAGCATCCACCATTTGCAAGACTGTAATGAATCACCCTCTCTGTCTATTCAAATGGATGATTAAAATTATTGCCAACTCTAGAAATAATAAAAACATTTGAATGAGGCCTCAGAAAACTGTGAATTTGACTCAGAGGTCTTGAGCTCCTCCTCCAGTAGTGGGAGGAAGGTGTTTATACCTTGTCTTTTCATTCCTGAGCCTACAGTTTAGGCTCAGGGTAGTTTTTTCTGCAGCTGACTTGGGTAGAAATATGCCTTTGGAGAAAGGAAGGTCGAGCTGCTAGCTTCTCCATGTATCTCCAGCAGCTGAGGAAAAATTTAAGAAAAATGCCAAATACAGGTGCCACTCTACAGATGCATGCAGTAGCTTGGTACAGTGCAAAGGATTGGGAATGGCTGAATGCAATGGTGCACCTTGCAGATTAACAGCTATCAGGCAAATGGGATCATCTACCCCAAAATAGCGGGGATGAGGTGGAGTGAGATGCAGCACTCGCACAGTGTCCCCTTGGGCTCCTCCTCACAGAGTCCATTGGTCTGGGCACCTTGTGCATCCATCACCTCTGTCCCAGGACACCCCCCTTGCTCTCCCAGGGCTCACAAAGCTAAGGCGTGAGCAAACACCGGAGCAAAGTCAACAAGACAGAAGGTCTTTCACCATCCCAGGAGAGGTTGAAATGCTCTCTGAGAGCCAGCTCGCAGTGCTGGGCTGTGGGGATGCCCCCTCCCTGCAAAGTGGGTGTCTGGCATCTGGACACAATCGTGTCACAAAACTAAACGTGGATGCTTTGTTCAGGGGGAAAGGAGGAGGTGTGCGACATTCAAAGTGCGGTACCAGCGCTTCAGATATTTCCTCGGTGCGGTCTCCCAGCGGGCTGCGGGCTGATTCCGACTGCTGCTCCTTTGGTGTCAGACCCTCCCTTCGGTTCGCTGTATCCGCGCCGATTCCCTGTGTCTGTGATGTGTAATTGAGGGAGCACATCTGATATAGTTATAGGGTTTTCTGTCTGTATTTTTACCGGTGTAAAGCACTATGAAACACTAGTCCTGCTGCTGCTGGAGCTTTGGAGGAGTGCAGTAACTACCAGCGTCCCGTGCGTGCATGAGCCATGGTGAAACGCCTGACTGCAGCAAGGAAACGCCCGGGATGAAGTGGCATCCCGAGCTTGACAAGGGCATGCTGAGGCCGGGCAGAAGGAAAACCTGGGCGAGGGAGAAGGAAGGACGCGCTCTCCTAGGCGGCCACTCACTTGTACACCAGAAGTGGGAATCGTGCGTTGTCCTCGGGTCACAGCTCCGCTTCGCAGAAACATCTTTCGTCACCTGGCTCCAGCGTTTCCCCAAGAGTTAAAAACATCGACCTGCTGGGACATGTCTGCAGCCTCCAGAGGTGAAGGAAAGACCAGGGTTGGGGTGGAGCCACCCGCTCCCCTGCCACCACAGTATTTCACAGGGTATGGCACCGACGAAGACTCCTTGTCCCCGTGCTGGTTGTTTGTGCTGCTAGAGGAGGGTGCACAGGCTGTGTGCTGCGTGGGTGCTCCCTTGCACCCACCCTGGGTCCTGCAAGAGCTGGGCCGGTGCCCAGCCCTCCCCGGCGCCACTGACCTCTGGCGATGAGCTACCATGCCTGCGGAGGGTGGGCGCACCCACACGGTGCGCACGAAGGATGGGGTTCTCAGGCACCTGGAGGAGGCTGTCTCTGTCTACAGCTCCTAAACGTCAGATGGGTTTGGGGCTCAGGGTGCTGATCTTGGGGTGCAGAGCTCCCACGTGAGGGCGCCTGCCAGGCTGGGCGCTGCAGGGGCGACGGGTGAAGTGTCCTCTGCAGATGCTGACACGGTTTATGTGTGAGATAAGCCCTGAGCTGCACTGCACAGAGAGGAGCAGGAAACTTCTGGGAATTTTAGACATC
>VZTL01008854.1:326-13617 GCA_013400535.1 Scopus umbretta
ACAACAAACAAAACATAAAGAAGGCTAAATTTTGGAGACTCAAGCTGAACCCCAAAATGTAGCTGTGCACCTTGCAGGGGGAACTTTGTATACTTTTCTCACTAACAGCTTCAAAATTCCCCCACCAGGACTGCCAGGAGAATTATACTCACTTCACAGTAAGTAGTAGTCAACATTCAAGGCAGTTTTACATCAATAGTGACAGATTGGTAGAGGTGAAGATGCTGAGGTGAGAGAATACTATGTTCAAATAACACAGAAATAATGTCCAGTCTTCGCTCTTTTCTTTCAGACTGGTTATAAACCTTACAGATGTTAAAATAATAGCAATGGAAACACAGAGAAAAGAGACTAAGAAAAAATATACCCAAGTACAAAACATTATTGTTGCACACAATAGCCACACTATGACCAAGAGGCCAGAAAGAAAAGAGGAACACAGAAGGACTTCTGATTTTTATTCCTGGATCTGACACATTTTTGCCAGTTCATCTTCAGCAAGTCATTTACATGTCTTCTCTACCTCTTATTTACAGTTTATAAAAGGAACAAAAATACTTTCAGGTGCTTTGAGTTCTTCAGACAAGAAGTGCTGCACATGAGCAGGGTATTATAATTACTATTAATCCATAGGGCTTGCATTTAAAAAAACCCAAACAAATCCCAAGTCCTCCTTAGGAATAAGTAGTGTAGGACTGGGCTATGATCCTAGAAATATTAATAATATGGTATTTTTGAGGATATTAATTTCTGGACTACTTTCTTCCTATATAGCTGTTGATGCAGATTGATATTCTTCACAGGAAAGAGAGCGCCTTGCAAGAGAGCTCTAAGACCATCTGGTAAAAAAGCCAGAATTGCAAGTGGTCCTGAAATGAGAGCTTGTTTATTGGGTCACACTGGCATCTCGTGATAACATCTTGCAATTTTTTTTTTTTACTGTATCTCACTTGATTAGAAAGAGCCTTTGTAAATCCAACAGAAGCAAGTTTAGAGCAGTTAATACTTCCAAATTAAACGAACACCCTTCTATCTTATTGACAAAGACATGTGTCTCCAAGTGTTTCCATTCTACGATTGCGACCAAGAAAAATCTATAGCCTGACAATGCAGTCCTGGTCTCTGCTACAAAAGAAAGCCAGTTCCTCCCTGACGTCTTCACAGACTACTAAACGGCTCTTCCTAAGCATCTGCCAATGTTTACAGTATATGAAAACACATAATAATATGTTATTAATAACACATAATGATGTAGCATATAACAATATATAATTATATTAGAAATAAGTTATACTACTAACTTCTACTGTGGCATGAGAATCAATTTAAGATGTAGCATTATCACAGAATTTGCACTCAATGTTTTGTATTAAGATGATTAATACTGAAGAACAGCAAAGAAAATGCCACTATCATAGCTGCTTCCATGAGTAGATGGGGCTTTATCCAGACATCTAGAAAAGCACATTACATTTCTGTATCCTCTCATAAACCATATACCAGCAGTGGTACTGCACAAATATGGACTCAGCAAACACACTGCACCATGCTGGCTACACTGACTGCATGCTCAGAGCTGTTAGTGTCAAACACATCAATCCTCTTCTGTTCAACATAGATACTGTCTTCATCATTAGAGTTTCCCAGCGTTTGAAGTGAAAGGCTACTTTCCTCTGTTCTTACGTTTCTCTTTTTAACGTACATTTTTTTTCTGAGATACTTGCTGAAGTAGCAAGTTACCACAGAATGAGTGTTCATTATTGTCCCAGTTGCAGCAAGGTTAGCGTGCTGTGGCCACAGCAGATCACCTTGGTTGGAACTGTCACCTTAATCTGCATTGTCCCCATCCCATTGATCATCTCTGCCTGTCATCTCTCAACTTATTTTTAGAAAAGCATCTCTTTGGGAAAAGGACCACATCTTTGCAATACGTTTACCCACTGACTAGCATAAGGCAGCTGCGATATGAATAAAGAAAGGGTTGTCAAAAAATGAACAGAAGCATAGAGAGCTTCACTGGCCATATCAGTGATCTTTAAACCCCTAAGTTGCCCAGCTTGATTCATGCCACAGAGGGATCCATTTATCAATAATAAAGTTCACATTTCAGTGTGAAGAGTTTTGGTGCAAACACTGTTGGCATTTGTCCACATAGGAGGTACCAGTCACCATATTATATAAGGACCAAAGATAAAATTAGATTGAGAACAATGTGTAGCATCTTCAAGAGCACAATGACTCACATTCACACATGAGACTGTCAAGCTGGAACACAGTCACAGAGAGTGTAAAAACAAGGCTGCAGTAAAAAGTACATCTCCAGATTCTTTTATTGAAAATATGGAGAAAACTAGAGCTCAGGGCACACTAGTACTCTCCAGCCTACTGATTCCACAGGCCACAGAAGTTAATGAACCACAGCACATAAATAATATTACCTCCTTCTCTATACTTTGCAAACCACGAAACAGAAAGAATTCATGGGAAAAATGATGACAAAACAAAGATTAAATATCCCTAAGAGAAGTCTCAGGAGAACCTATTCAGAAGGTGAAACCTCTTCCTGTAATGACATGTCAGCTTGCACAGAGACTCCATGCTGCCTTATACATCCCAGCTTAGCAGAGACTGGAAAATGTGGGATTATGTACAATTCTATGACTCAGAAAAATGTATTGTTCTCATTGTGGTATACACAGAATGAGAGAGGTGAGTAGATCTGTCTGCCTGCAACCATCTCTTCTCCTCCCTCACTTCAACTTCAGATGAAGGAAGCAACATTGCTGGTCCTTACTTCAGTGCTTTGTCCATCCAGATGACTGTTGCACAGCCTTGCTCATCAACTCATGGAACCAGAGGAAAGACAGATCATTTTTGGCTTCTAGTCTGGTATTGTCAACCTGAGTCCATAACCACTAATGTTTTATAATTAATCAGAAAATGGTCCTTGAAACAATTGTTGGGTTCCAACTGATGTCAATGCCCGTGGCAAATATTGTCGGGAACCACCTCCCAAGCACTGTCAACACCTCTCAGTGAATATGTTCAGAAGCTGTCTCCCAACTCCTGTCAGGAGCTATCAAAAGATGTGGTCCGATGCTACCAGCTGATTGCTGTCACCTCACAGCAGGCCTCGTCAAAGCCACTTCCTGACCACTGCTGATGCCAGCCAGCCAGGTCACTTGTCTGTATGGGTGATAACAGTAACAGTCACAATGCAATTTTGCTTCCATAACAGCTAAACACACTCTTTATAATCTTATCTCACAATCAGCAAGGATTCTGTATCTTGGCCTAGGCTAGCAGGGAATCCCTGCAACACATAGGAGTTACAGCACTGCGTATCAATGAACCAGAATTATCCAGCGGCTTTCTCCAAGTCTGAATAAACAGCCAGTAAAAATACCACAAATACCACCACTTACACATGTTGGATCCTACTGCCATGAAATTTTTCATCTGCTATATCCAGCTGAAGCTTCCTTTCCTAAGATTTCTCTTTTCCCTTGTTGTCCTTTTGCTGTGGTTCACTGTAAGCAAAACTTCTCACTCCTTTATTTTAAATAATTATCTCACCCCTACTTAGTCACAAATTAGTCAAGTTGTACGTATTTAGTTTGTTCATATAAATCCACATGCAACTGTTTGACTCCCTTAGGAGATGTGAAAAGCAAAGAATGCTTTTAGTGAAAGGAGAAAAACGACAGATTGTTCCTCAATGTGTGTGTGTATATTTATACACACATACACTGTATGTTCTGGCACATGGTAGGGTGTATTTACTGTATGAGGCCATATGCTTGAAGAATTAGAACAGAGGAAAAAAGCCAATTTCTGAATGTTGTATGTCTAGTTTACATATTGTCAAATAGATTCTAAATATATGGGAAATAGAGCTCATGAGATTCACAGTTCATACAGGACAGGCAATCATATATAAAGATCAGCGAGTGTTCAGGAGTCAGATTTACAAAGAAAGAAAGTGCAACACTTCTTATCTGTATGAAGATGTATCACTGCTCCTGTCGTCTCAGCTTTTCAAACAACCTCTCTTAAAACTCTGAGGATGCCAAATGTAAGAGAAGAATTATCATAATCCTTGCATCATATGTGGATTTACTGGACTAAGTTTCCACCAGCCCAGAGGTGGAACCACTGAGCACCATACTACATCATGTAATACAAATATGTCCACAGTCAACCTGATGCTTTGCATGAAAGTGTAAACACATTAAATGGATGAAAACACTGAGAGTTAAAAGGCTTTTTCAGCCTAACAGAAAACAGCATAACAAGAATTAGCTGAGTGCTGGAAACTGAAGCAAGATAAATTCTTATGAGAAAAATACCTTCCAACAGTTTGAATATGTAGATTATGCTAGTAATCAGAAGAGATTTAAATATTCAGAAAGAGTAACTTGCATTGATGCTTTCATACCCTCTGTTGGTTGTTGTTTTGTTGTGTTTGAGGCTTCTTTTATTCCTTTCTGTTATTATGGGGCAGAAATAGCCATGTTTTGTGACATTTCCTCCCTTCCACTAAAGTTTACGTGGAAAGAGAAGAGACTAGTTCTTCAACAGCAACAGTTAAAGGTTACGGCCACAGTTAATGCATTTGTGCCTATTTGTCTATGCCACGTCTTGCCGTGTGAACTCATCATTTAAACAAAAGTTGGGACAACAGTTGCTCTGGGGAAATACTAGATAGGAACCAGATTTTCTCTTTAGGTCTTTTAGGTGTATAGAGAATTAGGCATACTCTTTTCAACCTATGCAGCATCTTCTCTGGAACCTCCTAACGTATTAAATTACATAGCGCCATT
Source organism: Scopus umbretta (assembly GCA_013400535.1). Lineage (NCBI taxonomy): Eukaryota > Metazoa > Chordata > Aves > Pelecaniformes > Scopidae > Scopus > Scopus umbretta. The sequence goes on from VZTL01008854.1 coordinate 5,150, forward strand.
GTAAAATGATCAGCTTTCTGATTTTCTAAAGTTATTCTATTAAATTAACAGTTGTGAATACTTCAAATTACTAGAAAGCAATTAAATTAATTTTAGTCTAGCAAACTATGACAATAAAGGACTTAAATGTACACCAAATCATTACCTCCTCTTCAAAAATGTCCCAAAACCACAGCTGCCTTAACAAGTGAACTTAAAAAGAAGGTTCTTCATGAAGAACAGATTAGAAGCTCTGATTCTTCCATGGAAACACATGGCACTAGACATCAATTATACACTTTATTTCCTTATACTTCAGTTAACTGTTGCCTACAGAATACCTCCCTGATAGACCTCATTTCCCATTCCAGACTGGCCACCGATTCTTCATGAAACCTAAAGTCTCTTCCCATTCCAGTACTTCAGTTTCCCTTCCTTTCAAATATGAGGAAGATGATGGTGGTATCTACCTCAGAGGGATTCTGAGGATTAATTCTCATATGACTTGAAATCATCTGAGCTGTGATACTTGAGTAGAAACTATGAATGATTAGCAAATGTTGCTATTACAGTGACAACTTACATTTTAAAATCTAACCTTTTACTGTGAAAGAAGGAAAAAAAAAAAGAAACACCTCTTGGTTTCTACAGCAGACCTTAGATTGTGACTTGATTTTAACCTTCAAGATTCTTTTAACTTTATTGTGCAGGGAAAGAAGATTGAGAGCAGGGGCTGGAAAAGAATCTGAAATTCACAGAGAACCTCTTCTCTTGTCTTCCTTCCTAATAGCCACTTCAGACCTGCAGCATTGACCCCTATTAACCATCGTTATGGCACGTTGCTCCACTGGTTACAAGAGGTTTTTTCCTAGTGTGCTGAGCAAGTACAGTCTCCAGCCAGCCTGTGCAGAGGCAGGACTTGATGCATAATGTGAAACAAACAGCAACAATGACAGGGCAAAAAGGACTTTGACAGAGAAAGATTGATAGTGGCAAATGGAGAAGTGTCACAAAGCCAACCTCATGCTTGCCAAACTCCAAAGCCACATTTGTCATCTGTGGCACTTTCTCCCTGGTGCAAGCTGCTTGTCAAAGGGACTAGTTCAAGTGTTCAGCAGGCGAGAAGATGTGGAGGTGAAGAAGTGAAGACATCATTCTTCATTACTCACTTCAGAAAGGGGGAAAGGAAAATAAGAAAAAGTCGACCACAGTACAGTCTTGATTAATTACCAGACCTAGCAGTGACAGTGAAAGCCAGAGGAGGGTGAATTTTATTGCTACATACGCACAGCGCAAACACAACTTCCCTGAGAACCATCAGCTCGATAAGGCAAGCATTAGTGCCTGGATCCTGAAGGCCTGCAGGCTGAAAACAGACCTGCAGAGCCATCCAGCCCCTCTTCTCTCTGCATTGCTGCTCTGGGCCTCAGACCTTTCTGATGGGCAAATCTCATGGACTGGCGGTAGCTTTGGCCTTACAGCAAGCAATATGTTGCATACAGAGTTGCCAATACACACACTGCACATAAAGACTGTGAGAACAATTCTGTTGTGTAAAACTGAAATGGCTGCAAAGAGAATATAAATACTTTCAAAGTGTAAATCACATGCAATTGTGATGTGTTTTTCTCTAGCTGATCTCTACCCTAAAAGTTGACAAAGACTTTGTTTGAAAAACTTACCTTGCTGAAGTTGCCATTAACTGATCTCTCCTTACATGTTATTTAAAATAATTTAGAGTGCAATTATGCTAGGAAAGCAGCTCGGTTAAAATGCCATTATGGGTCTCATATCAAGCACACTTAGCATTCAAGAAAAAACGCTGTTTTTTCCTTCCCTAATTGCCAACCTTGTAAATGCAGCCTGTGATCTGCAGTTTACACCTTTCCAGCTCATACATAATCTGAAATAAAGAATGCACTTTTGGACTTTTTAAACAATTCTATAAAAATATGTAAGCCATGAAAGAAGATGTATCTCTCTTCTCTCAAAGTTCTGCTGACTTTAATAAGAGTGAAAAATATTCCAAATGCATCTTAGCTTCTATATCCTGCAGTTCTAGTTCTACAGTCACAAAGGGTTAAAAATTGTTCCCATTATTATTTGAGCAAATAGGCTTGAGATCATATTCCACCAGGTTTCAATCACAGTGTCAGCTACTGGAAACCACTTGTCCCACATTCATTAGTAGTAAAATTGCTTTCAACAGTGGTTGAGTGGGGATTAGACCAGCTGATGACAATCACTGTTAAATGACAGGTCACTTTCTGACTACATACACAGTCCAAACATCTAGAGGCCCAGGGTTGATGAAGGGCTCCAAAGTATGAGTCTCTGCGATACCCAGAATAAAGGACTCAGACAGAGGACCTGGACTGTGAACACTGTATTTACACACTCCCTGGAAGAATGAAAATCTTCTGAGCTTAAAGACAGAAATTCAAAGGTCTCAATAGGTGTAGGGGGTCTAAAAAGCATACCCACCAATGTGGCTTCTCCCATTCTCCTCCCACACCATCATCTCCACCTGAGGAGTTAGGCACAAGGACACCCAAAAAGCTTAGACAACAGAAAACTATGCAGCCATTCAGCAGAGCTAAGTTGGCAGCACTTCTAGGTGCACACAGGAGCAGAATAAGAGACCTCTTAGTAAAATTTCACCAGAGAAACAGTATGTACAGTGTCCCAGGCAGCTATGCTGCCTAAGCAGAGTTTTCAGTATCACTTTAGCTGCACTTTAAACAGCAAAGTGATTTTGTGGATCCTTACCACAACCTTTTGGAACTGAGAATTCCTACCTGCCTGTTCGCAGAATATTTCACAACCTTCAATGTGCGCATCCTCTCAAAATGTGAAGGACGCAGCTAAGTCCCACAATACAGTCAGAAAAGACAGTAGCGGACAGAAGGGTATCTTTCAGAAAGCCACGAACCAGCTGTATCAAAGCTGCATCAGTCAGAAGCAGCACACCTGGAAAGCAATGCGTCCCTGCTGAGAGGCAGAGACCAACAGCTCTATATGGGTACCACAACACTGCTGAGAGGAGAACAGCACATATCTCTGCATGGATCTGCTCTACACATTACAGAGACAGCAGTCGTGTGGAGCTGGGCCAATGCACCCTGCACTGTGCTCGGCTGTGCAGCACAGAAAGGCCAGTCGCTGCTCAAGGTCACCTTACTTGTCTATAGAAATTCTGGCAAATGTGCAAAACATAAACACCTAAAAATGGCATCATTTTCATCTCCCCGTTCCCCCCTGCCCTGATAATAGTGTTAAAAATGGTCCCATCTCTTCAAAACATAAACACAGTCACCCTCAAAGTGCACGTGTTTTCTCAGTAAAAATGAGTCACCTTCTAAGTAAAGGTAAACTTCCTTCAGAAGCTTTGTACATCATTGCCTTCAGCACCATTTTCATGCAAACCTACAATACCTGTTTTATCAAGGTTTCTCACAAAGCAAAGTCTGAGCAGGTGCAAAATCCAGAGAAGGAAAACTGTAAAGTTTTGTCCCCCTTTTATAATGTTTTAATTTCACCTGGTTCTAAATTGCAGCTCAATGTGCAGAAAATACTTACTACTACTAGGGACCTGTCATTTCCCTGACACACTTTATTCATTGATCCCACTTAATGAAAGCCAGCTTGAAAGACTGTTCTACTTTGCATCCATTTTTCATGTTCACTGCCTCTCTGTGTCCCTCCCTGCAGCTGGCGCCTCAGTACAGCTCTGGAGATCTTCCCCCCGCACCAATCAATTCCACTCTGAAAGCACCCAAATCTGCTCTCAAGCAAAGAAAAAGATATGTACCTCCAAATGCCTGAGTGGCTTTCCCCTTCACTGCTCCCTGCAGGTATCCATACTTTGTCCTTTCCAGATAAGCCTCCAAGTTATAGTCACTCTGCTTCTTCCTGGCCTGCCAATGAAGCCTGACAACACTTTCTCTTAATCACCTGAAGCCATCAGTCATTATGAGTGACATGCCAACTCACAGCTCGAACATACTACACCCACAGGAATCCCACCACTGTCTAGGCTACACAGTGACAGCTTCTGACCGAGCACTCTAAACCAGGCCTGGGAAAAGGGTCTGAGGCCAAATAATGCAACAGATGTGCCACCACCAGGTTGGCACTCTTCTGCACCCTGTGGCCATCTCACAGCTCCACAGCAACAGCAGGAATGAGATTTAGATCACAAGATTGCTGAGGCAGAAACTGTATATTTTATTAAGTGCAAATTCAAAACACTGTATGATATGTCTTTATCTTTGTGCTTGAACTAATAGAGAATCTCCATCAATGGAGAGGAGTTATGACACAGCTGAGAGATTCTTATTCAAGCTGGTGGAGGAAGCTATATACAAATGCACTGTCCATCAGACAAGGAAAGACCTTCTTACCTCTTGCCCCAATGCTCAAACCATGCTTTAGATGTTGGAAAATATGCTGGGTTCGTCCCTATTATTCTTCCATATTTGCAGCTGACCATACAATCACGACTGAAAGCGGGAAGCAAAAAATGCCAAAGAAACCAAAAAACCCACATTGTTTCAGTCACCCAAACATGAGCCAGAAATACTAGAAAAGGTACAAGAAAGACTTTCCACATTGGAAATCCACTATGATTACCTAGATGATAGTGTTTAACTGACAGAAGAAGGTAAAAAAGTTCTGCAAAAATGTTGAGAGTATCTTATTCTATCACTTAGTCCTGGTACTTAATCAGGATGATCTCTCCACACCATGCTGCCCTATGGCTCTTCCATGCTGAGCAGGTGTAAACTCTCAGTGCTCTTTGTACTGGGTGTCAGACTCCAGGGAACACAGGCTGAAAGAGAAATGCATCCCCTAGGCTCAATGCCCACAAAAGCAAGATCAAAGTCTTGTCGTTTAGTGTGTGCTCAGATGTTTATCCACGCTCTGCTTAGGCTGGTAAAAACTATGGATCGGATGCTTAATGTTTTTAACAGCCACCTAACACTAGAATCAATACTGCCAAACACCATGCGCTGTCCCTCATTAATGCCCTTACATCAGTGGTGTTCCCAATCTAACATACTTTTAATGGCTTCCAACATTTGATCTATATATTTCATTTGTCTAAACAGAAAGAAACAAACATCTCTTGACACACTGTACAAAATGCGCATGGGCCATGAAACTAGAGAAGAAGCAGAGAATGAACATTGGGGTAGTGGCTGCAGACCACAGTCATGCTCATCACTGGCCATAGCTCTTTAATTAAGAGACAAAATTCCCCATTATAGCAGAAACGTAGTACTTACAGTTAGGAAATGTATGGTGCTTTTGCAGACTGAAGAGAGTGAGGAAGAGAACAAGGAAATAACTTTTGTGTTATTCCTCAAGTTTAAGGAGTTGTGTGGGGTGCTATAAACATGAGGAGCAAGACAGCTCTGATATTTCATCTTTGCTGCTTGTGCTAAAAAGGTTCAGACTTGTCTTCTTTGGGGCTTCTGCAAAGTCCGCCCCTCTCCTGTCCTAATGCTGTATCACATAGCATGAAAGTATTTCTGCTGGACATCACATGGTGGTATGTGGTGCTTATGCAACAACATCAGGATACTCTGGGGCCTCCTGGAATAAGCTGATGGCGTGACTACACTAGACAAGCACCCATGGGCAGATGGATTGTCCCACTGCGCAAACACTACAAGGGAGCCACAGAAATAACATTCAGCAGATCCAGCCCCCTCAGAACTACTCAATAGCTGTTGTGTATATTCTCTATGTTTGTGTGCATGCATGTATATAAATATATTTATACACACACAAAGATACATAATCTCTACTCAACAGTTTCTAAAAACCAAATACAGCCTCGACAGGGTGGGTGTTCTATCCCGGTAAATTGCACAGCCTTACACATAATCCACAAAAATGTATCTCTGGATTCCTATGCTTGTGGCCACAGCTCAGTGAAGAGCACTTGCCTCTAAAGGATGGCAAAGAGCATCCTCATGTTTTTCAGACGTTTGCTCTTATGACTGCATCCTAGCAGCTTCTCGTGTGTTTCCATACCTGGGGTCTCCAACAAAATTCCTTAGCACCTGGTTACTGCTGGATTTTAGATTGCACTGATAGAGACAACTCTGCATTTCAACAGGAGCTCTACCCTCTCCTTCAATAACCAGCACAGAAATAACTATGAAACAACTCAGAAGGGCAGAGGACAATGCATTACTCTTCCCTGCAGTTTGGCCTACCCATCACCTTATCTTAGCTCAATAATTTTGTTCTGGCCTTACTGTGGTTGCCTTCCATATAAATACATCTTTCACCTTCGACCTTTGCTTCATGCGTTATTCAGACTCCCTGCCCTGTGGAAAATGGGTGGAGGGGGGGTGGAGGGCAGGAGCATGGCAACCCCTTGCCTCTAGGAGAATGGTGCATCACTCTCAGAAATGCGCATGGGAATTTGTTCTAACTTTTTATCATCTGTAACTCAGCTAATACTTCTTTTCAGTCTCTAATTCCGTCAGCCTCATTTCTTTCCACTACACAGACGTGTGCACATCTACCTCTCCCTCAAGAAAAGAAGAATACAAGAAAGGGGTGGTAGAGAGGAAGAGGAGGAAGGCAGAGTGTGTTTGTTCCGTAATAGCATGATGTAGGCGTGCGGGGGATGGAGTACGACTAGAGCTACCATCCAGTAATCACAGTTCAGGGAGAAAAGGTTGCATTACAAGGTGTGCAACATCTTTGGAATGTGATTTTCACTTGATAACCAGGTTTTCTCTTATATTCTCTTCCTTTCCCTGGTTTTGTCTCACGAACCTGGAGCACATGGGAATATTTTCCTTCTATTATTAAAGTGGAGTTGTTTATCTCCTGTTCTTGCAATGAAAGAAAAATACTAAACAAAGACATTTTAAAAACCTCACAAAGAAAAGTACTCTTAAAAATCCAGGCAGAGCGGCTCAAGAAAGCAACTAACACAAATTGAATCAAATAGGAGGCAGAGATGGAGGGCTTCTGGGCTCTCAGCTCTCTTGTGGATTTGCTGTGTCATCACTTTCTGTAGTAAAAGTCCAAGGGAGAGCTTGCAGCCTGCTACTCTCCAGGCTTTGGAAGTAAGAACTTGGAGTACCTATATTTTTATATTTGCATAACATCCCTCACTCATTTTAATGTATCAAAGCCTTTAGGACTCAGTATCAAAGCCACTGTGCAAGGAAGAGTGCTGTGGCAAAAAGGGGCCTTCAAAGAATCACTGCAGTGGGCAAGTGTGGAGAACCCAGGAATACAAAGCAGCAGCCCATTACCATACTGTACTAACAGTAGCTCAGCCACTATCTCACCAAGGGCTAGGGAAGGACAAAAAAACTCTGCCACTGTTCACAAGAACGGCAAACATGGTCTGGTAGTGTGGAGCCTGGGCTAGCAGTTAGCAGATCTGGTCTCATTCCCAGCCATGACTCTCATCTCCAGCGAAGCACCAATCGCATTATGCCATTCCTCGGAAGTTCAATTTCTCCATCTGTAAAATGGGCGTGTATTGGCTCTCTTCCATAAAGCACAAAGATCCACAGAAAACTGCCAGATAAGTGCTAATTATTGTTAAAAATATGATTCTGTCCTAACTCCTTTAGACACGCTAGCAGCAGCTTAGAAAATGAACAGCGCAATCTCAATAACGATGATCATCCCAACAGCACTAGTATGTTTAGCGCTGTATAAATCAGGGCTGGCAGTTTGATGAGTTGCAAGGAAGGCGATATTATGTCTCAAGAGGAACGGACAAGTGCTGACAGCTCACCAAGGCTTCCTCTGCACAGACATTAAGCAGCTTTCTGCAAATGCTCAAACTCCCGCGAGAGGAAAGAACAGTGGGGAGGGAGGGAAAGAAAAACATTTTGTAAACTTTTTTCCTCAATTTTTTTAACTTCTGCTGCTGTTCCACCTCCCTCCCCAGCTCCTTTTTATTACAAATTAAATAATTACTGGGCTGTAGCCCAAAACACTGAAGATTTCACATCTTGTTTGGTCTAATTATATCAGCCGGCCTGACAAAATGGTTTCATCAATGGAATTGCCTTGCAAGAGCTCTGGCTAATCAATTCTTTGACACTTAATTAAGAACTCTGCTGGTCTGTGAGGATTCAGGGAAGAGGGGGGAGATGTTGGGCAGCAAAGTGTCTGGATACGCAATGTAGAGTGCAGGTTGTTAAAAGTCCTGGCACAAATGGACCTCCACTTCCCTTGCTGTCCCTGCTCATCTTCCAGCTTTAATATTACCTCACACTTTATCCGTCTCTCTAACCACTTGCTTCAGTTGTTTTTTTTTTTATTACTTTAATCTCAGCCCTGACACTGGTAATGGCTTCAAAACCCCTCTAGGGCCTTAGATCTACTTTCAGACAGATGTTTCCAAAGCAGGCTGCAGCAGACAGGCTCAAAGCATAACACTTCAAGCTGAAAGTGCATCGGACCTCACACGCTAATCAGACTGAGGTTCAGGCAGCCTT
>VZTL01008862.1:0-64042 GCA_013400535.1 Scopus umbretta
TTGAAGATCTTGATTTTTCAAGTGCTGGTTTTCTGATATCTTCCGTATTGTTTTCCCAGAGAGGTCGTTAAGAGTGTCATCATTGCTTTTGATGACAAGCAGAGTGAGGCCAGTGTTTGAGTTTGGGAGATGAGCGAAGTCAGATGTTGAAAATCCTGTTCCTATATGACCTGTATCCTTTCTTAGGACCGCACAGGAAGAGCTTGCAGTAGCCTTGACATAGGGAGTGTTCATATACAGGTCTTCAAACAGAAGAACTTAAATTGGCTCATTCAATCCAAATTTAGGTATTTCTCTCAATTTCAGAAAGGCAGACTACTCAACAGGTCCAGAAATCTGTATGTTCCTTGGTAGAACTGATTTTTCACTTCTGCACTCAAAAATCTTCACTGTTCATTTCTGAAGCTCCGAGGACCCTGACGAGGCCTCCATGTGGGGAATTAACTTTGTGTTAACCACTTTCCATTGGGCTTCTGTCTGCTATTTCTATGTGCGCAATGACACGTGCTTGCGCTGAAGCCTCTTTCCAGTGCCTGGATTTCCAAAATCTCCTGAGAGAGAGGGCTTTCCATCATGACAAAGCTGCCATGGGAATGGCCCTTCCTGTAGCCCTTGAGTAGAGTCCCCTGAAGCACGTTCAGAATTATGAATGGTGTTAAAGTTTATTTCATACCGTTGAAGTAAATCTCCTCATTCAGATGAACAGTGCTAGAACCAGTTTTGAAGGAACCCGAGTACTTGCTCAGATGGACAGATGTCCCCCTAAGTTTTGTGTAGTTTTACAGATTGGATGCTTGATAAGATAGAGTGAGCAAATGGTGGTTGTTAGTAGCTTGCTGCTAGTATGACATTTTCTTTTTTTGCAAAAAGAATGGATGTAGATCTCGTATCACCTTTCTCTGTCAACAGATGATCTTCAGTGCCCTTTTAGCAAGATGACAAATATCACAGTGGATATATTTTTGATCTAATTATATGGTGCCACTTTGTAACATTGTGGAAAGCCCAGTTTTTCACTTAATACACACTCAAGTTGCAGTGCTTAGTGCAGCCGTGATTGTGCTAATAGAGTCAATGAGGGCAACTTTGGAATCGAGTTTTATTTATTTGAGTTTATAAAGTAGCTTATGCAAAAGTAAGGAATAGTTTTACAAAGCAGTTGTCGTAGACTAAATACCAGATTCCCCAAACATCTGTTCCAAAAACCCTGTTAAATTCTCTTTCCATTCCATGGGGAAAGCCTGAAAAAAAAAAAACAAGCAGACCTTTCAGTATAAGCTAAAGGAAATTAATTGCAGACTAAGGAGGAAGGCAGCTGAGGTTCCCAGGAACACGTCCTCCTCTCATTTTTGCTATGGTGAGCTGTTAGCTGGAAAATTCCAGCTGCCACAGATGGAAGTGGACAGAAGACTAGTCTATTAAGCGCATGCATCTTCCAGAAGAAAATATTTTATTTAACCTGTATGTAGATCGGAAATGTCTAATTTATTAAGACAGACACCTGCCCTCACACATGCTCCAAACGAAGCCAAGGTGTCCAATTGTGCATGCATGCGGATATTGGTGGAGAGGCTCTGGAAAGGTGTTTGTGAAACTAAGGCCAGGGCTTAGTCCCATGCATTGCTCTGGTTTTTGTAGGCATGTGCCCTTTGCCCTCTGTTTAGCTGCACAGTTGAATCACCAGTCCTCATTCAACCTTTTAATGGCTGTACATGCTCTTTGATTCCTTAACTTTCTGACAATTAGCAGTGAAACCAGCTATTACTTGAACTGAAATGGACAGGTAACGTGTACAGTGCATACTGAGTGCAGGTCGTGTGGTGCAACCTAACCAACTGCTGTAGAGAAACAGTGCATCTAAATTTTCTAAAACGTCTCCTTTTTTAACCCCTATGTCCTAGAGTATTTTTGGAATTTAATAAACAGCACTAGTCTGGTAAACTGGTCCAGATAGTTTCTTTCTCCAGCTTCCAGCTTTTAATCATAGTCTCTTTTCACGTTAATAAAAGAGCAAGTTATAGAAGTAATTTCACTAATATTGGCCCCAGGCTTCTCACGGCTGAGAGTTTTGTGGTACGGAGCTGTTCTCTGAATCCCAAAGCTATGTGTAATTGTACGATACACAATTCAGTTCACCATATGCACTTTATGTAATTGAGAAAATTTACTTAATTTTATCCACTATTAAAACACAGCTTTAAATGAGAAATGAAACTAATTAATATAATGGACAATTCCTCCTGACTCTAATAAACTCCATTTATGTTTTGTTGGTATAAAGCAGGGTTTATTTTATTATGGAACAATAAATATGGCTGAGCACCCAGCCATTTGTCAGTGTAATAAAGGACAGACATAATTAAAAGTTAGAGCTGACTGACCGAATAAAGTTAGACAAACAAACAAACATGCATTCATATCTTCTTAGAGATCTTTGGTAGGTGTCATCTCCCACTTATTTTGATAGAAGGGATAGATGAGGTACTTCCCAAGCAGCCTGTGTGTGGCAGGAAGGGCCGATGCCAGGAACCCCAGCACCAGCTCTTGCTTTGGTCTAGCGCCGGGCAACGTGTGCAGGTTCTTGAATCCGCTGCATCCTTCCTAGAGCTGGCGCTTAGGTCTTTATTACCCTGGCAGGAGAGGCTCCTGCTTTAGGCTGCTGAGGTTATGGGTTTGGCCTCATAGATGAGCTGTGGCTTCCCACACAATACTGGGTCCATGCTCATGTCCAGTGCTTATCTCCGTAAGCATTTATATCACTCATAACTTTCTGGAATTGTTTTTTTTTTTAACACCCAATTATTCTTATGCGACAGGATCTCCTCCTAGGTGACAGTCTAACCAAAACTAAGAATGGGTATGATCCTGGACTCAGGATTCAGCAGATAAAACTATTACTATGAGTCAGATAATGCCCATTTCCCCTGCCAGAAGTCATTGCAATCCAATGGCATAAGGAGAACAAAGTATTCGGTGCCCCAGTTCAGTCACCACTAGACTCTCAAAGTACCTTCTGTATGGCAGGAAGGCCAGTCACAAGGAAAATAAATCTAGTTGTTCAAGTGCTCTCTCTGCTTTTGAACCACCTTTGGAAAGCAATCAGCATGCAATGTTGTCGTTACCTCATGGATCACACAGACATCCCTGGGTACTCTTGTACAATACCTTCTATCTTGAATATCTGATCAGGTCAATATCTTGACTGCGCCAAACAATTTTTGTGGTTTGGTAGAAGTGGCGTTTGTCACACAGGCCACATGCAAGTCACAGTCTACTTTGCCAGCAGCGAGCAGAACAATTTCTTCTGACAACCTTTAACTTTAAACCTGGCCTGCTGTTCCCGTTGTTGGACTCCACAATGGATTACTGGCTTCTCTGCATCTCTCCCCACGTGTGAGGGAGGTTGGTGGCTGGGGCATGCTGAGCCTAGGCGCTGCTGTCAGCTCTCACTTCTTGCTCTCTTTGTGGAGAACTCAGCATGGGATAGCAGATGTGGGAGAAGCTGCTTACGTTTCCCCAGATGGCAGATATTTGAACTCGGGGATATTGCAGAGCTGCATCTGTTTGTTGACCAGAGCGTGGGCTGTGCTGTGAGTACAGAGCTTCCCCTTCCCTTTACCTTCCCCCCCAGTTGCGGACGGTCGCCTGGGGCCCGGGCAGCGATGCTGAGCACGGGCTGGGCCCAGCACAGCCCAGCTGTCTTCACATGCTGAGCTTAGTCCCAGTCACCGGTAACTGGTTTTCAAGTTTTATGTGAACCTCTTGTTTCCTAGGCTGGGAAACTGCTTGCCCTCATGGCAAATGTTGCACCTATGGGTGCGTGATGCACACTTACTGTTCTTGTTGCTTAATTAAACAATTTAATTAAGGTATTAATTAAAATACTTCTCAGTGTTTATCTGCAGTGGCAAGGGGTGCCGTTTCTGCTGCTTAGGGTGGACAACGTGCAGTCACTTTTCCCGTAACAGTAGGCAAATAAAAAGTGTGGTTGATTACGGTCTGAAAAGTTTTTCCCAATAAATTAATTTCCTTCACTTCATTAAGTCTGACCAGCTACCAAGGGGGAACTCTGAACCCTCTCCATGGAATATGTTTTAATTTTGCACTCATGGTCATGACAGGCAAATTTACGTCTCTGTTAGGAACTCATGTAACAAGATAGCGGAAATAATATCTTTGGCTGAAATACGTTCAAAACAGGTTCACTGTTAAGAAAACTCTCAAATAATTCAGTGCTTGTTATTAAGGCAGTAAGAAGCTTAAACAAGATTTCAAATCTATATTTGACCTTTAATTTACCTCAGCAAGGCAGAGCTGAATTAGCATCGTGCATCTAAACAGAGATTTTGATTTCCAGAACGATGTGTGAGCCTTGATATCATTCTCCAATTTTGCAAGCCATATTGTAGAAATGAGAAATGCTTTCTTCTCCAGTCTGCCTGTTTGTGGAGTAAATGTTAATGACACATTTCCTCCTCTTTTATGGGCTTTTACTTGTGAGTGCTAGATCTGATCCCTTGCTCCATAGCTGTACGCACTTGGCATATAAATTAGGATTTATAACAGAGTTTAACTCTTCCAAATGATTGCGGGGTCAGAGGTGACTACTGCTTTATGGTATGGTCTCAAGCACAGAATGTTGTGATGTTTTAGTCCTGGTAGGAGAGTTTATGATATGAGCTTCCTGTAGTAACACTGTTTTTAGGGGGAAAATAATTCTGTGCATCCTGGTGGCTCTAAGCAAGAAAAAGGGCTTTGCTGAGCAATATGTACACGGCTGGTTTAAGTCTTTGGTATCCCAAAGGCCTTTAAAATACGTGGCATTTGGAGGGGGGTTGGTCACAGTAATGATGTGTGTGTGCTATGGAAAGTGGTGTCCATGCAGGATGGCCAGTTCATTTGCTCTTCAGAGGCACTGGAGCAATCTTAGCAATGGGAACTGCAATGAGGTGAAGAATAATGTCTTTCTTCTCTTCAAGGTAGCCTAGCATTATTCCAGGCATAAAGCTTGCATAAATAAATGGCATATAGCTCAGCACCTCTCTGGTGCACAGAGCCAGGAGTTCATAAGAGAGGGGTTCCCTGCACTGGACTTCCTCTAATGCAGAAAAAAAATAGGTTGTTTCTGCAGGTCTAAAGTGCATGGGACAAGGCATTACAGGTAGGTCTCAGGTTATGGGATCCTTATGTCTCCTGACGTATTTGTGCAAGGCAGGAGAGTGAGTGAACACTCCCATGGGTTTTTCTTCTTTTTCTCCAACTTTTCTGTTTTCCATTGTAAAGTGGGGGGGACGGAGGGCTTTGTTATGCTTCTGAAGCCAACTTGTGTCACAGTCATATGCCAAGAAAACATTTGCACTTCCTAACTTGCACATGTGTAATTGCTCTTTGTTAACTTTCATGCAATTCTTTAGGTAGGGAGCCTCCAAAAAGGTTTCTTGACGTAGCAGGAGGCCCTTGCCAGAATGAGGGGACAGGGACTGAATTTACTCTAATACATACTGGAAAAATCCTGCTACTCCAAAGCTAATGAAAGCAGAGTCTTTTTGCCATTCTGAGCTGGGATTTCCAAAAGTTAAAGGTGTGAGTTATGTGCCTCACGGTGCTGGATAGCTGACTCTGCCTCTGAAAAGCCGAGCAATAATCTCAACACAGTACACTAACTATGAAATATTCTGGGCATATTTCAGTCCCATCCTTCTGCCATGGCCACCTTTCCCTTTACTTTGATTTCCTTGTTCCTCTATTACCTCATTCTGCTCTTGTTCCTCATCTGCTCTTACTTACCTCTCAGTTTATTCAGTTCCATTTGTGGCCCTCTAAAGTTGGAAGAATTGAAACGATTCTTGTCCCAGTGGTGGGCTTCAAACATGCTTCTGCTGGAGACCGCAGAGCAGGAGCATTCAAAGTGAACTTTCAGGACCATAGTGCCCATTTGTCATTGCCAGAAGGAGGACTGAGGTATGTGAATCAGCTTTTTTGATGCTGAAATAACAGTAGGACAGCGCGTGGGTTATGTTCCTAAGTGAAAAGAAATTCTTGGTGATAACTTACCTGAAAAGACATTATGATGGCTTTTTCCAGAATAGAGTGCTACTGGCAGGAGTTTTGCAGAACAAATTTTGCTTTTGCATCTTTCCTTATTTGCAGTGTTTGTGAAAGGCGAATGTTTCACTGGCTGGAGAAGTGGCTGCAGTCACCCCAGCAGCAGGTCCCAGGGCCCTGGGGCATGCGTGTGTGCCTGGGTGCATGGGGAGCCGGTGCCTTGCCTGGGCTGAGAGCAAAGGTCTGAGGAGGGGGCTCAGGGCAGTGCCAGCACATTCCCCAAAATGCCGCCATCCAGGGCACACGCCAAGCCTTGAGGCAGTAGAGCCAGTTTAAATGCCATAAGTGAGGAAAGAAATGTAATGCAGCTTGGTGCACGCATCAACACGCTTATTTTGTAGAGCTGGTTGGTGAATTTATTTATTTATTTATTTATTTATTTATTTATTTATTTATTTATTTATTTTCACCAGGGACAAGAGAATTGACACAAGGGAGCTAGAGGTGTCCTCTGCAGAGGGTTTATAATTAGAACTTAGGTGCAATGATAAGAGTCCTGCTTCTGTCTTCATAACTCTTTAGTTTAATTTGCCATCCTTATGGTTTCTCTGAGCTTTTGTTTAAGAACTCAGGAGGATGTGAATGTTTATGTAGCCAAGCATAGAAAGGTTTTAAAACTGACTTGCACGGAGAAAATCCCTTAAATATCAGGAGCAGCAAATCCCACAAGAATGATCAGTTTTTTATGATTACTGCAGCTTATTTGGGACAATGAAGAATGTCTGCTTTTATTCAGAAAAACTGTGACTGGGGCATAAAAAAACATTGCAAGGACTGTTAAGGGATTTTTAAGTTCCTTATGATATGTGAGGAACCACCCAGGAGGCTCTCAGAACTTTTTTTATTATTCTAAAGTTGTTTTATATTGTGCTTGGTCTTTATATGGAACACCAGAACTATCAATGCTTCAAGCTCTAATTAAGTCGAAGGTAGTTACTGGACTCAGCAGAGGGAAATAGTACTTTACAGGTGGTCACATTAAATGATCCAGTGGCCCCCTTCTGGTCATAAAAATGTAGGATTTTTTTCCCATTATCCTCAAATGTGAAATATGCACTGAGCTCTTTGTTAGCCTTTAAATCAAGCTACAGAAGGTGCTGAAAGCAAACCCAGAATTTTATACCAGATTATGAGAACTATGAAGAGAATGAAAACAGGAAACAAAGCATGCCTAAAATAAGACAGTGTCCAGCATAAGGGAGCTAAATCTCTTTAATATATTGTCAGGCCTGAATATAATACAAAGTGTAGCAAACTGCTTTACGTGTTGCAGAACCTTCTGCTGGCTGTAGTGCCCTTATGTTCTGCATGACACCCACAGGTAGGTCTGCACGAGGTGCCATGAGAGCCTGGTAAACCCAGGAGAGCAGGAAACCTCCTCCATTGCTGGGACGGCTTGTTACCTCAGTTGCTTCACTCTTGCACGGTGTCACCAGCAAAATGCTCTCCATGCAGCAGTGCGTTATGTGCCCAGGAGAGCGGGACTTGCCCTGCAGCTCATGTTGCTTGCCACGGTCCCCAGGGCTGCATGCGTCAGTGAGCCAGGCACCCTGTCCTGGAAACTGCCATCACGAGCATGTTCTCCTGGTGGGGACAGCAGCAAAGTGGTCACAGCGTTGAGCACTTTGTCAAAAGCACTTAGAGCAGGAGGACTCCCATTAGCTTTTAGTAGATACAAGCGAGTGTAGGACTTTTTAGAGACAGAGGGAGTCAGCCAGGAATTAGGGCTGCTGCCACTGCACATTGAGGTTAGGAGTCTTATGGTTTATCCTACTCATTGGGTCCACTTGTGCTCTGTATGTAAGAGAGGGCTTTGGTTTACAGGGCTGGGAACATAATGCCTTTTATGGGGCATAGAGTCACATTAGGTTTAAAGAGGTTTGCATTTTTGAGGAAATATTTGGTAAAGGTGAAGTGTATTCATAGCGGGGTATGTGTGTGGAGGCTGTGGCTCTGTGAGGCTGAGTGGCGAACATGAGTAACAGAAAGAGAAGTCACCGGGGTAATTTAAACCAAATATGATTTCGCAACAACAAAAAGATCCGAAACTGCATATACCAGATTGTTGTTCGCTCCCAGCTACAGTAAGGACTGACCAGGTATATCTCCCACCACCCTGAATTGAGGCAGCACTGTCCCTGGTCACTCAGTCACATTTCCTGACTATTTTTCCCCCATGAGTCTTCTGAAAAGCTTGGGTTTTGTTCTGTGCAGCTTATAGACTAGGTAAGAAAATGTAATCCTCTTTTCTTCTTACATCATTATTTTCTTGCAAGCTATGAGCTATGTCCAGACATGTATGTAATGAGCCAGGCAAACTATTTTGCATGAACTGTCATGGCACTATTGAGTCGGTCACTTACCCCAGAGAGGCTTTAGTCCATGGTAGCACAGGATGGCTTCCTTCTGGACTTGCCTCCTATCACAAATGGCATGGCTAGTATTTCTGCTTGTACTGAGAGGTCAAAGACATTGCTACTTTAAAGTAGCTACTAAAACAATGTTGACTGCAATCTAGGGTGTGAGCAGAATGAGACTCCACCAGTCACTTGGTCTGCAGGCAGTGCGGACAGGTCACAGGTGTTTACAGCTGGATTGCTGTCTAGCAGTGATGGGTCCCTGGTGGTATAGATGGCAGAAGGTTGGCCTCTTGCAGTTGCTGTGATGGGTAATAATTTTGCCTTCTCCTCCCCCTTCTCCATCCAGTAATAAGCTTTCCAGTCAAGAGAGGCTCAAAAAACTGAAAGGCGTGTTTAATGTACTGTTTAAAACCCTTTGCAGGCATTGGGTCTGTCCCAGTGTTGGGGTGTTTTGGCAGAGACTTCCTTTTAAGCATAATGGCATTACCTTGAAGGCTCTGTGCTGCCCTGATGAGAGACAGCACACAGATAATTCAGGCAGCTTTTAGAAATTGGGAGGGGAGGCGGGAGGAGAAAATGCTGCACAATTGTTTGATGTGCTGATCAAAAGATAAACTAGAATCAAATTAAACCCCAAGGGTTTGTACAACCTTGCTTATGTTTTATGCAAACTCTCCTGTACCAAAGGAAATAAACCATTGTATTTCAAGGCAGATGAGGTGCAAATGATGAGCAATTTTTCCCTTTTTTATTCCACTACTTATGTTGTTGTTTCACAGTTTCTCCTTACCTGTAGCACTTCATTTCTGATCATTAGGAATATGGATATGGTACTTGCTATTCGTTCTACCACTTTGAGTCAGGAACACAGGCTCTTTGGATAGCTTAAATTGGCATAGCAGCGGGTCTCTGTGCTGATTTACAATACATGAAGGTCTGGCTCATGGTGTACTGGGGACTGTGAGCTTCCCACTCTCTCTCGCTAATGTGTGGTATATCCTCAGAAATATGGAATGCCGCTTACAGAACAGCCTTATACAATATTTGTGCTCTCTTGTTCTGAAATATGTTCAACACTAATGTAACCTGCCCTCTCTCTCCCAAAACTGAATAGCAGGATTAGGTCAAGATCCACACAGTGGACTCCCCATCTTGTTGCAAAACCTGGATTTCACTGGTTTCCCCCAGTGTAAGAGGTGGTTGTACGAGAGAGACAACTCTTTCTGTGAAGTCGCAATGCTTGAATGATCCATGAAAAATCCTTCCTTTTCCTACCCCTGGAATTCACAACCTGCAGGGCATGTGTGTGTGATTGGCACAAGGCTGGGTTTGCACGTCAGTTTTGTAGACACTGCAGCAGGGAGGACAAATTTTCCTCGTCACTTCTGGTGTGCTGGCTGGAGAAATGGAACCATTTGTCTGTTGGCTTCTCATCAAAAGGCCAAAGGTGCACAGTGGGAGGGCAAGAAGGCATTAATTTTACTCCCTGAAATGAAGGGGGAATTCAAGAAGTGGACTTTGTGAAAGGCAAAGGCAAACATCTCAAAATATAGCCAGGTATTTTCTCAAATTAAACACTTCTCAAATGTTCTAGGTCACCTAAAAACACACAGGAAAGTGTGTAAGAAACAGTTTGTCTCGGGTATTAACAAGTCCCAAACCATCTTAGAACAAAAACACATTTGCTGCCGGCAAATGTGAGGCCTCTTGTAAAGCAAGGGAGTATTGCTCTTCCAGCTCAAAGTACAGCATGGTCCTCCCCTGTTCTCTGGTCTGTAGAAACAATCCTGGGAACAGGGAGATAGTCCTGAACTGTGAGACTGATCCTACCAGCAAGGGATTTTTGTTTTGTTTTCTTCTGATCCTGCAGTTCTTGAGCAAGCAGAGCTCCCCAAAAAGTTGGTAGGTGCCATATCTGCTGGCAGGATTGCATGTGTGAGCAAAGATGCTTGTTTGGCCTCAACTGGACTAAAATCACCATTGAAATCTGCACAGAGCCTAGAATGGCTTTGAGTGGTGACAGCTACTGTCCTGTCCAGGCTCAGATTAATGGCCTGAGAGTGAGAGACTTCATCTCCCATTCCCAGTCCCATGTTTGGCCCAGCAGTGTTTTTGCCACAGCAAAGACCATTGCAATGGGCATATTGGTGCTGGCTCTCCTTTGCTTATGTCTTGTTTGCTCTTTAGTTAAGTGTTTAGCTGTGGAAGTGAAACAAAGAAATACCTTGGCTCATGCCAGGAGAGCCATGTTGAATTTACAGGATGGTTTCTGTTTCAAGAACTAGACTTCCAGCGAGTCTGCTCATCTCATGTTTCCAAATAGCAGGAGCCACTGTTTTTCTTGGACAGAGGACAAGTCAGTCACTGCTTCAAATTTGTGGTTCTTTATCTTATCATGAAGTAGTGTAAGATGGTTTTATGAAGGTGGCTATTGCCATAACTATTATGATCATTTTACTTGCTTGGCTGTATTTATGGCCTTTTGTCTTTTGGTAGCTGGTTAATGAAATACTAAAAAAAGCTGCTCGTGGTTGAATCCACAGAATGGCAATAAAGTGGGCAGGGTTGTGAGGCACTGTCTCATTTTTCATGATATCATGTTTATTGCTTCTTTACTGAAGCCAGAATACCCTATGCTTGAGATACCTCTGCGCTTGCCCTGGGTGTTGTATCCTCCAGGATAAAGACACTCTGCCAGCAGAGTGCAGCTGATATTCTCTGACACTTTGGTATTGTAGGCTTTGCATCTGTTAAAGCTGCTGTGGCTGGGGGGGTGTGATGGACATGAGAGCTTAAACACAGATTACAGTTTGTATCACAGTGCAGCAAACACTGGATGCAGGAGACAACTCTCCCCTGTGCTGTTAGTGCCATCTTTTCCCTGGGCTGTGATGCTGTGGGGGATATGCAGGAGTGCATTCTTTGGTACGGCACTTCCCTTCCAGGCATCTGAGTTTGTTGAGTGTGTTTAAAAGAAAACATTAGATGAATGAAAACTGATGAGAGATGCAAGGGACTGAAACTGCTCAAGACTATCAACTTTAAACTGTTTTTTATCTTCAAATTGCATTTTTTTATCTTTTAAATTCTCACTGCCATGGCAGTCTGTGTACAGATGGTGATAACATGGAAATGCTGACATTGGCAGAACCTTTTTCTATCACAAAACTTCTGTATAAAGATGGAGTTGTTTTGAGATTCTGGAGCTGGATATACTGCATTTTCCTGGCCTATGCAGATGGCCCTTCTTTCTACATGCTGGTCAGTCATAGCACAAGGACTCACAAAGAACAGCCTGGTGGTTGAAAGGCAGATATGAGATGCAGGAGTTGTAGGTACAGTTTCTGGCTCTGTTGCAGATGCTGCATAAACTTGAGCAAGTCAGTACCCCTTCTGCACAGAGCTTCCTTCACCTGCCCTTCTCCTGTAATGTCCAGTTAGCCTGAAAATTCTTTGGTATGTGGAAAGACCTTTTCCAGAGCTAAGAAAGCACCGCTGTACATCCATACAAGCATGCAGCCAGAACCCATATTAGGTTGATGGCTGCCGGCAGTAGTGAAATAATTGCTAATGAGGGGAGAGCACTTCCCCATCTGCCTTCCTTCCCAGGATCTGCCCATAGACACCCTTAGAGCAAGTCTTGCAAGGACCAGGCAGTAGCCCAGCTCCTTCCAAACCATCTCTCCCTTGTCTCTCCAATACATGCCCAGATGCAAGGAGATCAAAAGTTCTTCCTTGGAAGTAGCATGGAGGAGGCTTGCTCAAGATTAGCCCTTGTGTGGAAGCAGAAAATGATGCAGTGCAGTCTTTCGGCATTTGAGCAGCCCTTACACATACTCCTCTGCAATAGGGATAATTAATGGATGCTCACTGTTAGCAAATGAGGCCAGTTGAATTGCTCTGGCTTACAGCAGCCATTTCACTGTGTCAGAACTACATCCATTAATAATAGGCTGTTGCTTTTGTTACTGTAATTGAAGGTTGGATTTGGGCCTCACATCCAACCCAACTCACCTAACTATCCTTGACTGTCACTGTTATTAAAAAAAAAAAAAAGTAAAATCTTACCAATCCAGGTGTTCCTTGAAGCAAGTACCAGCATGAATTTTTAAAGCAACAGCAAACACACACTGCTGACGGGACCAGACTTCCTGTACCAAGTGACTCTCTGCTGACCTTATTTCTCAGCCGAGACACACACGGTGTCTGCTAGGTCAGCCTGCTTGTTCTCTGGAACAGGCAGGTTATTGATATGTAAAAGAATTGTGCTCTTGTAGCCTTCAATAATCTGTCAGCTCACAGGAGCGGAGCAGACAGGCATAGGCCAGGGAAGGCATGAAGGAAACCAGGGCTTGGGAGTCTGCTTACCAGTAATGAATAGAAAGGAGGCCACAGGATGGGAGTCCGTGGCAGAGCTCAGGCTTTTCTTGGGAGTAAGCTGGGGTTTTTTGCCCTAGTGTAAGTGGTGTGCCAGCTGGCGATCTGCTGCTTCTAAGTGGAAGGTGCAAAGGAAAGAGTGCTTGACAGAGAGTCAAGTCTTGTTTGAAGAACTTTGTGTGCTTCATGCAGAAGTAGGGCGCAGAAGTTGCCGAAGGCAGGAAGACGCCATAATCTTTCCTTTGGACTGCAAATCTTGACATTTCCCAACACAGTGTGTTACGGTTCAATTTATATTAACCAATAGTTTTGAAAAGTTAAAAAAAGCACTTCTCAGATGTTGTTTTCCAAAAGCACACAGTGATTTGAGTGAAGTATTTAATGGTCAGGAGTAATCACTATTAGCTATCAGCTGTTGTCCTTGTTCAGAGGGGTAAATACAGTACACAAGACCTGCAGTTTAGAGAGACGTGTGTCTTGTCCGAACTGAGATGAGATACTAAAATGTTGGTAGCTTGCAGTCCCTCAGAATGGCACTGGCTGTATTGAAAAACGAATGATAAATTCACAACACCATCAGTGTTTGTGGACTGTAGGATTTCAAGCTCGGCTGTCAGGACTGCTGGTTGCAAAAAAGCAGCAGGATGTGGTGCTCATACAGCTGAATTTAGGTTGGAAACATTTAGCCTTCTATGTCCAAGCCTGTGCTACTAGACTGCTTCCTGCGACTTCTCTGTTGTTAGGTTGTAATAGTGTTTGACAAGGATTTTTCCCTCTGGAAAAGTCAGAAGAACTAGGCTTTCTTGCACATTCATGGAGATCATTTAGTGACACCAGTACTGGGACCCTGGTGGAGTTGAAACAGCAAATGAGTAACAGCCCTTGAGTAACTGCCTAGGTGCTCTGCCATTCTGCAGGGAGCTCTTCTGTGATTTATTTTAAACAAAAACAATTTGTAAGCTGTGGTTCATTGAAACAGTTGATCCTGAAGAACAGTTCTGCTCTGAAAAATGACTGTGCACAATAGATGCGCAGATAGGCTGTATTAAGAGTCTGGCTTACTGAAGTTACAGCCAAAGTAAGCAAATGTTGCTGTTAACGCACGGCATGTGTTGAGCCCACTGCAGCTGTGCGAGTGCTTTTTCTTGCAGTTTCAAGAAAAGCTTCACCCAGTTCCAGTCAGGAAGTGCTGCAACTGCAGTAAGCCTGCTGAATCTTTTCTTTAATAATTGGTGTATATTGGAGGTACCAGGGAGGAGAAGCCCCCCCAAACTCTCTCCCTGGAGTCTTCAGGTCCAGGCTGAATTTGCAAGGTGACCAGTTAGTTAGGGAAAGAATGTAACTGTCAGCTGCATGCATGCATGCATGCATACATACACACACATATATAGATAGATAGATAGATACACGTCTCCTCCCTGGAGCCCACTGCAGCAATAAGGCTACAACTGGAATCAATGGGAAGGAAGCTTGGCCCCTAATTACTTTTCAGTTGCTGTGCACATGAAACAGGAGTCGCTGGAACACAATAAGCATAAGGCTGCACATGGCAGTGCGTTGCAGATAAAACAGCTGGTAAGGAAGGCAACGGCAGAGATGGATTCAGCACGGATGAACTCTGTTCAACACTTGGAAACTGGAGAATGCAGATGGCAGCTTTCGTGGTGCCAGGGGAGCGTTTGGGGACTGGGAATTCAGCAGGCAGGCTGTCTCACTCCGTGCCACTTGAGTGGTTTGGATGAAACATGAAGACACACAGGCTTAACTCCATGGCGTGCCTTTTCAGCTGAATAGGGGCTGTGGGATTGCTCTCACTGTGGTCGGCAGGGGAGACAAGGAGAGGCTGAAAGCAGGGGGAAGGAGGATGAAGTGTTGGTTCTTGAACTTCTTTAGTTGCCATTGCAGTGGTGTTTTGAAAAGGTTCCTGGCAGGTACTCTTAGGCATGGCTGCGCATGCTGCTGGAAGGGAACTGCCAGACAGACCATCTGAGCAGAATTTAATCTCATCAATAACCCAGTGAAAAGAGGCACTGGAAGAAAGATGATGGGGTAGGCAATGCCTTTAGAAACAAGTGGTGTGTTTGATCTGCAGTATCTGTCCTGGGCTGAATGCACAGGATTGTGTCTCATCTTGCAAGCAAAGCAGTTCTGGCCCTGTCCAAAGCTTGGATGGGAGGTGGAAAAGAAATTCCAGATATTGCTGGCACATGCCAAGGAGTCTTGGGGGGAGAACTAGACCGCAGAAATGAAGTCAGTCAAAAGGTTGCATTTTGGGTGCTGTGGCTTCTGCAGAGGGGTGGTAGGAAAGGAGGCATACGCTGTAGTCTGAAGTGCCATAGGTGGTTTAAACAGGGCTTTTCAGACAGTTCTTCACTCTTGGGCTGTTGAAGCAGCAGGTATATTGAAACTCCACTTACTGATTTAAATGCTCTCTCTCCATGTAAAATAAATTCCTTGCTTTATATACTGCCAAAGCAAAGAACTGATAAAAACATTTAGATGTGCAGTGCAGCATGTCACACACAAGAAGCCTGTCCAGTGGATATATGCTTCCAGAGCTGTTCCTCAAGATAAACCTAAACAGCAAATAGCAAACTATCCCTTCTGCATCCTATTGCACATTTTCCCAAAAGGTAATTTAGAAGGAACCTTGTTACTGTTAATGGTAGATGATATCTTAAAAACAACCTGGGCTCAGAAAACAGCCTGCTACTGTAATGTCAAGAATACTGGTTTTATGACTGCTTAAACCAAGCCCGTTCTAGCTGGGAGCCATTGTGCTGCGTGTGCACTATCTTTGCAACATGTTCTAAAACCTACTGTAGCTTGTGATTGTTTATTGTCTATTAAAATACTAAACAATAGCATAAATTAATACGCAACATATCTGGACTTCACATCTTTCCCTCGTGTGCCATTCACACTCAATTAAGACCTTACAAAAAATCCTAGAGCAGTGTGGAAGGGAAATGCTCCTTAAATCAGAAAACGAATTTCAGCTGAATTAAGGAAGTCAGGTAGAAAATGTCAGTGTCGGGGTGCTTTACTGGAAGGCTGTTGCCCCCAGTCCTCTTTGGCTATGACTGTTCACTCTCTTAGTGTACTTGCTCTGCCATGAGAGCTGCGGTTGGGTTGCTGAGGCCAAGTCCACAGCTGCTCCTCAGCTCTGCATGCAGCCAATACCTGTGAGTGGTTAGGTACTAAAAGGCACAGATGGATTTTGGCCCAAACAGCAGAGGCCCAAAGTGCTGAGGGTTTTTTATACCCCAAGGAATAGGGAGAATTTCGTTTGGAGGTGAACCAGTGTATAAAACTAAAACTGCCAGGGAGTAGGGCGCTCTCTGCCGGGGGAGTAGCAGCCAAGTTTCTGCCAGAGGACACTTGCAGGTGGCTCTGTGGCTTCACCGCAGGGCCGGGGCTGGCTCTGGGGCTGAGGAGGGCAGCAGGCTTGGTGCCAAGCCCTCAGGGAGCCATGCCTTCTGCAGCTGGGCTCTCCCCACCCAGGCTGGCGTTGCTGCCATGGCTCTCCAAACAGTACCGGCTGGGCCAGGCTGCTCTCCACCTCCATCTCTTCTTCCTTTCCCCATCATGTGCCAGCACTAGCATGGCAAAGACAAAAGCATCAGCCACTCCTTGTCAGGGGGAGATCAAACACAGCCTTGTTATTGGGAGGCGGTGTGCCGTGACTCGCAGAGCGCTGGTTGCTCGCTTGTCTCCCACACGCTGTCAGCAGCCAAGCAGATAAGAGGACAGGGAGATGCAATGCAGAGACCTGGCAGGTTTTTGAGGAAAGTTTCAGGCTCATCTGAATGACACAGAAAAGCCACTGGGGCTTGCACCATCCACCCAGGGTGGAATGGGGAGCGGGAGGGCGGGTGGGGAGGGATGCATGCTTTTGGCTGGCTGAATGTGGCTCCACGTGGTGGGTGATGGCTTCCTTTGATCTTGCAGGTCAGTGTTCTCTCCCCCTGAGCAACTGTAGCTGCTCAGCTCATCGCCATGTGATCTGGGCACAGCAGCATCCTTATAAACAGAGTGCTCTCCTTAAAGACACCACTTAGCTCCCTGGTGTTTTCAAAAAGGCTTCGTGTGGTGATTTCACTCCCATCTCAGAGCAACATCTGCCATTCTGAATCAGTACAAAACTAAAACGTTTGCTCACACAGGGAGCTGTGGCACGCCAGCAAGAGAGAGGTGTGCAATTCCCAGCACCGTCTCTGTCCCTTCCACATGTGCCCCTCGCTGGGACACAAACTGCCCTGGCGTGCCCTGGCTTGGAGGCACAGTTTGAAGCACATTGCAGCTCCCTTCATGCTCAATGAAGATACATTTTTACTTCATGTGAGGGACCTCAGTTTTGCTGCCTCAGCATAGCTGCTTGCTGCCTTGCTCTGATGTGAGGGAGGAATGTGCTCCCTGTGGGGAACTCGTGTCTGCTGGGATTTTGAAGATGCAAAGTGGAGGTGCTTGCTGGGGAGAGCTGGGAGCTGGAGCCCCAGGCAAGCCAGCAGTTGCTGCTCTGCTTTGTTCTGCTGCACATGGCGCTCAGTTTCACGGGCTCCTGTCGCCTGGCCAGCGTGTTTGAAGCAGACCTGTCAGAAGCTACGTGATGGCCTGCCCGCACCCCCTCCCTGGGGGTTGCCCCCCTTTGTTTCGACCTCTTGTGCGCTGCCCTCTCAGCCTCGTGCTGGCAGCCCTGAGAGTAGCTCTGCTCTGCTGCAGAGGGAGGAGGCAGCTGCTCAGGCCGGGGCTCTCCACAGGGCAGAGATGCTTCACCTGCTGATGCATCACATCCCAAACTCAAGAGGCAACAGGGTGGGAGCCTGAATCTCACTCTGCTGCGGGGCCTACAGCTGACGTGAAAAGCAACTTAGATAGTCAGCATTTTTTTTCCCCATGGGTACCTCATTATTCTCAACAGAAAGAGAATTTTAAAAGAAACCCAGCTGGATTGGTAACATTGGAAGCATAGGAAGAAGGGTGCAGAAAGATGGCTGCTCCTGACTAGCATGTGCTCTCTGTTTTCATCATTTACTAACAGATTTTCATAGTTCCTTCCGTTGCCTTAACTTGCTTAGTTTGCTGCAATAAGAGAGGCTCTGAATTTCGGAAGGCAAGTTTCAGCGCTTTTTGAAAACTGGGCCTCTTTAGATGCCTGGAGTTAGTCACTCAAAATAACAAAAAAATCTTGAAAATATTAATCAGATCCTCTTACTAACTCAGTACCAATGGCCAGAGTGGACGGGAAGATACCCAGGCTATGGACTTCCCTTATGAGTCACCTACCCTGACTTAAAGAGCCATATGTTTGAGGACTGCCACGTTTCAGGGCCATTCAGCTGCTGATTTGTAGCAGTAAATGTGTAGTGTCCTGAATCCAAACAACACAAGTTTTCACAGATCCAGCTTCAGAGTCTTGAGCATGCTCTGAAAGTGAGGGGGCAACAGCCACTGCTTCACAGTGGGGCACATCCCTCCCACAGGCGATACAAGAAACTTTGGGCGAAGTGGAAAGGAGACAAGGTGGGTCTCCCTGCAGCATGTTCCCCACCTGGGGCTCTACTGTGGTCTGGTCCTGGCACGTGAATGCGAGCAAAGGTCTGTCTGGGTCCAGCTCGCAGCTATCGATCCCACTTTAGCTGGCACTGGACCAAATTTGCAGTGACTGAAAAACAAAATGCTGTGCTCTGGAGCTAGGCTTGCATTTGGTGTTAGTCAGGCCCTGGGGGAAAAATATCGGTGACCAGTGGGAGATACAAACATGAGATACTGCTTAATTTACTGGCACAGATGTTCATGGTCTGGAAGCTGAACCAAAAGCAAAACAGTGGCTGTGCTGCTGGGAAAGGCAAGGGTTATAAGCTCTTGTAAGGGCCTCCCACAATCTTACTTTCATCAGTTAGGATAAAGAAAAAATACAGCCTAGGTGACAGCAACCCTTTACGGCACAGGAAACAAATAGTGATTGGAAGCAGGAATGACAGACAGCCCAGAATTGTGCTTTCTAGGTCTGAATAGAGCTATTAAGGAGCATCTGAAGGGCTTGAGAAAAGGTGATTAAAAAAGATGCTATCTCCCAAACCTAGCAGGCTATGAAAGGTGTATTTTCGATAGCTAAATCCTAAAACAATTATGGCCTATAGTCAGGTTATTTCTTATCTTTCTGATGGCCTGCTGGCAAAATCTTAAACAAGGTTTGTAATGTCTAATACTTCCAAGGAAAGATGGTATTGCAGCTCCTATGTGTGTGGTAGCGAGGATCAGAATAGAATCATAGAATGGTTTAGCTTGGAAGGGACCTTTTAAAGACCATCTAGTTCCAACCCCCCTGCCATGGGCAGGGACACCTTCCACTAGACCAGGTTGCTCAAAGCCCCATCCAGCCTGGCCTTGAACACTTCCAGGGATGGGGCATCTACCATCTCTCTGGGCAACCTGCCCCAGTGCCTCACCACCTTCATCATGAAGAATTTCTTCCTTATATCTAGTCCAAATCCAACCTCTTTCTATTTAAAGCCATTACCCCTTGTCCTATCACTACATGCCCTTGCAAAAAGTCCCTCTCCAGCTTTCTTGTAGTCCCCCTTCAGGAACTGGAAGGCTGCTATAAGGTCTCCCCGCAGCCTTCTCTGCTCCAGGCTGAATAACTCTCTCAGCCTATCTTCACAGGAGAGGAGCTCCAGCCCTTGCATCATTTCTGTGGCACTCCTCTGGACTCTCTCCAACAGGTCCGTGTCCTTCTTATGTTGGGGCCCCCAGGGCTGGACACAGTACTCCAGGTGGGCTCTCACAAGAGCGCAGTAGAGGGGCAGATTCACCTCCCTTGACCTGCTGGTGATGCTTCTTTTGATGCAGCCCAGGATACCATTGGCTTTCTGGGCTGCAAGTGCACTTTGCCAGGTCACAGTGAGCTTCTCATCAACCAACACCCCCACGTCCTTCTCCTCAGGGCTGCTCTCAATCCATTCTCGCCCAGCCTGCATTTGTGCTTGGGATTGCCCCAGCCCATGTGTGGGACCTTGCACTTGNGTGTAAAAGTAAACATAGCAGGCATTGCTAAAACTTTGTATCTGAAAATGATACTTTCACTCTGCTTATGGAAAGACTTGTTGCTTGTTATCTCAGGAGCGCCATGGATTGTGCCTGCTCCATATTCCTCATGTCCCCTCCATACAGACAGATTTGACATTTGCACGTGAACTGCTGGGCTTGTTTCTACTGGGCTCTCCAGCTGCTTCTCTGGCTGCGCAAGGCTGTGGCGATATGTGTGTGTTTGTGCAGAAGTTCGCTGCATGCGGATGGGCGGGTGTGCTGACACCTAGCCCACTGCAGTGGTAGATTGCTATGAATGAGCTGTTTCAGGGGATGTGGTGGTTTTTTCTGATCCTGGTCCTTGACCATCTTTTCCAGCCATTTTGCTGTGCATGTGCAGGATGGACAAGGTGTCAAAGTCCCTTACTGGCATAATTCATCTTACCTGAGAAGATGGTGGTCTGCGGTTCAGGTGCCAGCAGGCAGCAGTACACTTCAGGGGCTTCCCCGAGCCTGCCCGGGGCTGAGGGTACGTAGCACTACTGAGCCTTAGGTCTCTAGCTCAAAGTGAGAGAAACAGTGCCTTTGCTTTGGTGGTTTTGTGAAGATAAGCACTATTTATTATTATAAACCACTTGATTGTAAGCCTCAGTGCAACACGCCCTTTCAGTAAGGCCACTCCATTAAATGTTTCTTTTTCTGAGATACTGAGCTTTCTTATGAGAAGTTTGTTTTCTTTTAAAAGAAACACTACAGGAATGCCCATTCTGCCATGCAGAGACAATGAATTCATGGCAGTGCAGCTGATGGGGTTTATTTCTCTCTACTAAGTAGGCAACTTCAGAGTTGCAATTCAGGTAGTTGAAGTTGCTGGTGTGCTCTTGTCAAGCTTCTTACCTGTGAGACAAGGCAAAAGGACAGATGATGGCAAAGAAGTTTGAATAGATGAAGTCCGAGGAAGGGATGTGAAACAAGGACAGACTGCTGAGAAGAGGAAACACTGGCTGGATGGTGCAGGTCGCAGTAATGCATAGGTTTCCCAGCAGCTGACTAGGAGCAGGTCTCAGGAATTTGGTAGGTGGTAAAGCCACAAGGGACTGTGATCTGGAGTGCTCTCCTGCATAACCCATACCGTAGGATCACTATGCATTAATTCCTTCTGAAGGCAAAGCCTCCCCTTTGGCATCGGATCTCAGCCTCATGCAGCTGAGCAGGGAGGGGGTTCCTGCTGGAAAGGGAGCCACAACCCATTGCTATGAGCAGACTGAGGGATTGTTTAGGCGGAGCTAAGCAAGCATATGAAAAGGGGAGCTAGGGCTGGATTCAGTGCTGGGTCACAGAGATCGAATAGGCAAGCACTCTTTGGACTTGGTCTTCTACTCACTGTGCTCAGGAGTATCCTGGCCTCGTACTTGCTGGTACATCGGGGTTTTAGAGAAAATGTGTCTAAATTTCTTTCCTGCTCTCTCTTTGGTCCCATGAATATCTAAGCATAGTGGAGGATTTTCCACAGACAACAGAGATCCATCAGAATTGGAATAATGGGGGGGGGTGTGGGGGGTGTGAGGGGTGAAGCATTCAAGGAAGAGGGAAGGAGTAGGATATTCCAAAATGAAACAGTCCCAAATAGTACAGTACTGCTGCTGCATTGCAGGCTGTTCCATGTGGCTCCTCTGAATACAAATCAGCTATGAAAATAGAATTTGCTAGGAATTATAGGAGATAACATGGATAAGGGATATTGAAAATTGCCCATGTTAGAGAGTGATAAGGCTTTGAAAAGATCAGTTCCTATCCTGAAACTGTGTTTTACTATTTTTGTTTTCATGCAAAATCTTGGTAGCTTCGAAATGCCTCAGGAAGTATGTGCTAGCTTGTTCTTGTGATCCTTGGATCCCTTTATTGAGCTATCACACTTTAGACTGGGGAAAAAAACAAACCCTAAAATGCATTTAGGAGTCTACATCTTTTGGCAGGTAAAAACATGAAATCAGAATACTTTCAGGACTTGTGAAGGAGTTCACCTTTGCCAGTATCTTTAATTACAGGGTCTAAAGGGTCATAGCTAGGAACTAGTTGACCATTTGGCACAGAGTATACGAAGTCCATCTTGGAGGAACTGTTGCTCCAGGCCTGTAGCATCTATAAAGCATCTTACTTGCAACATGCTTCACTTCTGAAAAGCTGCACTTTGTTCAAGCTCCTGATACCAGGACAAATTGCGCTGTGGTGGTTGTGATTAAAGTAATTGAGCAAAAGGCTCAAAAAAGGCAAAAGGACAAACCTCTCTCTGCTGTTCAGAAAAGGGCTGATGGATACGAAAGCTCTTCCCAATTTGGCTAACCTGCTGTTAAACACACAGGTGGGTTACAAGAGTTGAAAGCACTGTGGGTCCAGTCCCTCTGCCTTTGAAGTCGGCAGGAGTTTTGCCGTCGTGTTCAGTGGGAGCAGTTTCAGGCCTCAGGTGGGCAACAACCTGAAGTTACAGCAAGTCCTTTGCATCACGTTGAAAAGGAGCTGGATTTCTAATAGCAGCTCCTCTGCAAGAAGATCTGATCTGTTCCCATTTGTTCTCCTTGTCAGATGCTGCCTCAAAAGTCAGTAGTTCAGTGTCTCTGCTGGCTTAAGGCAACTGCTGATCAAAGTGCAGATTTTGATATTTGTGCACCCTAATAAATATCTTATTAAGGCAGATGCAGAAGTCTGTATGCGGAGGGAGGAGCCGGTTGTCAGTGAAAGGTCGTGCTGGGATACAAGCAGGGGTATTTCCTCCATGCCCCTGGCGAGTCAGGTGATTGCCATGTGCTGTGAGGGAAGTGGGAACTTTGAGGAAATCAAAGGTTTTGGCTCAGGAGCTGTGGAGTTCAGAGCATAGCTGCTGCACTGCCATTCCAGCACTGCTTGCTTACTTGGCACTAATGTAGGGAACCACAGGACCAGAGTGGAGGGAAAGGGGTTGAAGAAGAGGAAGAAGGAGATAGAGTGAGTGGACAACCTGTGTCAGTGAGAAGAGCCTGGGAAGGAACAGGAAGAGATGACAGTCGAGCTGCTGGTCAGCCACACAGTCTTCTCCTTCCTGTAGTAATGCAGTGTGCTCCACAGCTGATAAGCTGTATGCGTGCAAGGACATGCAGAATCGTTGATTACAGGAGACCAGTGACGTACCTTTTTTAAAAACAGAGAAGTTTCACGGACAAATTTTTGGGACAGGGACTGAAGGATGGGTGGAAGGCAGGGTTTATTAAAGGGTTAAGTGCCAAGGGAGGGAGAGCCATCTGGAGTCCTCAGGAAGCTTAGGAAGCAAGTCATACTCAGAAAGAAGAGAAGGGTATTCCATAGCGGGGTGGTGGGGAGAGGTATCCACTGCCATCTTCCAGCTGGAGTGAGGCCGAATGATGGGCATCACAAATTCCAAGGGGGCTCTCAGCAGGAATGGGACGAACAAACTCTTCTGATTGTTGGAACTTGAACTGGATCAAAACAGTGTGTAAAGTGTATTAATTAAAGGTTTTTCAGCTGTCACAAGGAGTGAGGATGCAATTAAAGGTGCAGATCTTGATGCACCCTCTTATTTCTAATGTTGGATGAATATGCATCACTGTCAGTCTCGTGTCCTGATGAATGTGTTGTCCTGATTCCCCGATGAGGTGCAAGAACCTCGCCTACAATCTCTACCATTGCCTGATACCCCAGCCAACGAGATGGACGGGTCATAACATCTTGGGACACAGAGAATGAAAAAGTCCTCTGAGACCATGTGGTCTATAAGAGTTGCTCAGTAGAGTATATATAGAGCTCAGCAGAGCTGATTGTCCAGCCTGTTTCTAAGCATCCCCAGTGGCAACACCTGTTCCTGTGAGATTTCCACTTGGATTTTCTCCAGTGCAGGTTCACTGAGGCTCACCGTGACTGGCATTCAAGCTGTGTGAGCACATATGGTAGGAGAGGAGCAGTCCCTCAGCAGTACCCTGGGGAAGCCTGAAGGCTGGAACACGACTTGCTTATAAACACCTAAACCAAGAGAACTGCAGTGTTTACTTCAGTGGGTGTTCAGAGGAGAAAATCCGCTCCAGTTTCCTATCCAAATCGGTCGGTAGAGGCCACATAGTTAACTGGTGGGAGGCAAGCAACCTGCACACAAGTATGATTGCCTGCAGAACGCAGTCTTCTGCTCTGGGAGCCTTTGCTTCTCTGTGGGTACTTGGTTTTTGTATCAGTAGCTCAGAAATAAGCCAAGAGGTGGGCAGAGCCAGGGGAAAGAATGCTGCAAGGCATTGCTGAAAAACCTCTTGATCATGGTGGTGGTCCTAGTGTCGTTTACTTACTGGTCAGACTGGTATTAATTTTTTCCTAAGATCTTAAAAAAAAGAGAAAGTGCTTTTGAATTACACTCATGATTTACGCTAATAGTGGCCAGACTGATGAATGTGTGGAGGTAGTATATCACATCTTTAAGAGCGCCAAGAACATTACCCACTGGCTTAACTGAACCTAGAAGTGGAGTTGACTTGCAGACTTGATAAAACTGCTTTCTGAATCCTGGGGATGGTCCCTTCTTTCTTGCGAAGGCAAGAAAGAAAAATTTGGTGACAGTGTTACTGTGCCGTGATGCACAAAGAATGTGATTATTCAAGAGCAAAAGCATTTCAGTGAGCTCAGAGAACTGAAGGATCAAAAGGAGAGCTTGCCGCTTTGACTGGGATCCTGGGTTTAGATCTGGTTAAGTACCTGAGCCCTGATGTATGAGATGCACTTTGAAGCACTACAGATTTTCCCAGGTGGGAATAACATACCTACTTCGATACACAGTATTGGGAGAACTAAATTCAGGTTTTAAAAGTTGCATCTTTTATTGACTGTCCATGATGTCTTTTAAGGTGGCTGCAGAAGACTAAATGCTTACACTCAGGGGAAAAGAGGTGAAGAAAAAAATTGTGCAGTTTGCATTTAAAGTGAATCTGCCACTTCTTAGCAACACTCAAGTGAAAAAGACCTACTAACCAAAATGTCAAGAATGGACCTTTTTCAAGTTATAAATTCCTGAAATTGCAGAGCTTTGCCTTCACCCATCTTTATGCATTTAGCAGAGTGCTTAATGAATGACAGTTTCTCTAAGAGATTCCCTAATCATAACCATATTCTATGGAGACCAGTTACAGCATCGTTATAGTCTCTTACTCTATGAACATGTCACGTCAGGTTAATAATGGCTGCAGTGGGAAAGCGTGATCCAGCCCTCTGAAGCCAAGATCTTTCTAACATTCCTGTAGATGATTGAAGGTACATGAGTAATCTTACTGAGTTCATTTGCCTCTTAATTTCTAACTACCAACTTGAAAAGCAGATTCAAGTAGTGTATCTAGGAATTCTGCTTCGTATTGTTTTGAAGACACAGCAGGAGTTCAGATCCTCGCTGCAACATAAAACACTGAGGTTGTTACAATTTGCAGCAGAGATAAGTGCTTTCAGTCTAAAAGGAGATGTTTTTCTTTTGCGGTTTTCACAAATCATAGTGGTCAAGGTGGTGGTGTATCTGCTTTCCTCCCAATCAGAAGAGATGGTGTTGCTGTTCCAGTCCTCTGAAGAGTGCATTTGGGTTGCAGGGAGCTTGGTGGCAGCTGCCCTCGGGAATGCTGCATGGTACCTTGCAAGCACTCTCATCTTTGTTACCTCTGCCAAGCTGTCCAAGGGCAAGCTCATTAGTGCTGGGGTGGGGAACTGCAAGGAAGGCATGTGTGTTGCAAGGTTTTAGAAGCTCAGAGGTTGCCCAATTTCCCATATGCCAAGAATACAGGGTTTAAAGCATGGTGGTGTTACATGGCAGCATCTTTTTCACTAGAAAATCAAATTGCCTAGATAAACCAGTCTTTAAAAACTTGTGCACCAAAGATAGTGGTATGAATGCTCGGGCATTCATCATTCACAGTGATGCGGTTCCAGACTGAAGCTTGTAAGTCTTCAAGCTCACAGTTTTATACTGTTTTTTTTTCAAGCTGGGTAACTGTTCCACCACCCTGAGCTGGGACTGCACTTGAAGCAGGTACCTTCTGATGTGTGCTGCTTGTGGCATGCAGTGACAGCCAGGCATAGTGCCCAGAGACTGCTGTACCTTGCTATCGTGTGGTCTGTATGTGTGAAAGTAAATCTCATGCATATCCAGAGATGCTGAATCTCTAGGATGCTTCAGCCAGAGCCAGTTGGAAAAGAGCAAACGCATTCTTCTGATGTTCTTATGAATGCAAAAAGCAGTCTGTTTCTCTTGAGTAGGTGAAAATGTTGTGAAAGGCTCTATTTAATGGTCTAGGATAAAATGTCCCATTGAGATGCTTCTCCTGTCCATTTCCGTTCCTCATGCTTCCTCTTAGTGGTCCCCACCATGTACGTGCTGAAATGTGAGTCCTAACGGAAGAGTCAGGTAGGCTGGGAGGAAGCAGCTGAGTGAACATAGGGCTCAGGGGTGAGTCCAGCAGAAAGTAATCGCTCATAATCCCTGGAAAATGTTATTTCAAAGAAGGAAGGACGTAAAGAAATCTAACAGCTGTATCCCGTAAAACGTAAACCCATCTTCAGTACTAGATGAATATGCAGGGTTTACTCTGAATGCAAAAGCCCCTTAATGCACAGCAATTAACACCATAGATAGTAATAGTTATGAATACGTCCAAAGGAAAATTGAGTTGTAATTGTTGTGGGAATCGCAACTTCAATTTTTTTAAGACTTACATACTTGAAAATCCCTGCTAAATTGATACTTTTGGTGCCATTAACCACACAGAGACATGCACAGAAACCGAACATCACAGAGCACACAGAAGTGTTTTTTGTTTCTTTTACGAGTGCCGCTACAGCCTCAGAAGTAAGAGGGGAATTGAAGAGAGGAAATGGGCTACTGGAAGAGNAGGGGTGGAAGGTGGGGGGGGGGGGGGGGGGGGAATCTTTAAATGGTTTTAAAAAAATAATCCTTGCTCTAAAATTTCTACTGCCAAATTTCATCACAGGCTAATTCCTTGCAGCTGAGCTATGAAAATATGGGTTTACAGTGGAAACACTGACTAACTGCAGCTATGCAGTCCCATGAATAATGAAGCTGTAATTATGCCTTATGATTTACCAAGACCTGGTTTCTGTATAGCTCATGAGCTTTTGCTGGTTTTGGGAGCAAAGTCTTTTTTTTCTGGACTGTGGTTTGCTTCCTTTTGTTCGTATTATGTTGGCACATACTTTTTGAAAAGCTTTTCTCTGAAGGGAGCTGGGCAGACAGCTATGATTAAGTATGAAATGATTGGGTGAGCTGTTTGTCAGAGTTATAAATAGGATACCACACAAACCCAACACTAATCTCGTTGAAAGACAGATACTGGCAACATTTCTTAGTCATCTGTTCTTGACGCTCAGGGGAGAACAGCTACACTTCCATTAAGTTTTCAAACAGAAGTTGCCTAAAATAAATTTCTCTGGTAAAATTTTGGGCAACTGCACTATGAGCCATGCTGAGATCTAGCAGGGTGTTGGTGTTTTAAATGTTCCTCCCAGTTTAAAGCTGGTCCTCTGGGTCACCTCTCTGTGTGGAGGTGAAAGGTGATGGTTCGACTCTTGCGGAAACAGAAATCTGTTCACGAAATGGTTGTGGCAGGACCAGACTGGTGCCTTCATCTCCTCATGCCCCTGGATTAATTTTAAGAGTAGAAGAGGAGCTCCTTCTCCTTATGGCTATCCATTGCATCTTTGGGTTTACAGGCAGTTTTCTGTAATCTGTTTTTGGAAGATCAGATAGAGACATGAAAAAAAGAGTGACGGCAAAGGTTTCATCTACGTGCCTCTGCAACCAGAAGTGAAAGGTAGCATATTGAGTTCCTTCTGCTGCAGATCTCTCACATGCAGTGGCCAGAGGCTTCTGCAGACTCCAGCCTTGATGCTGGTACTCGTCCATCCAAGTTCTGCAACAGCTGCATCAGTTTTTTTGAACTGGAAGTCTGCAATTTCATGTTCCCACAAGATGAGCCCATACTTGCCATTTCCTTTCATGGTGGCTCAAATTGTAGGAAAGGGCTCCGCAGTTGTTCAGCACTTTTGCTGCCGGCCAAAACATTCATGAGACAAATAAAGCAAAGCAGTAGCTGAAGAAGAACCAAGCATTTATGAAGCTGACAAAAGCTTCAAGTTGCAATGTGAAAAAGCCCACAGCAACCAGAACTTGCCCCTCCAATCCTGCACCTTCCCACATCCTTGCCAACACATACAGCAAAGAGTTTCAGAGGAGGTATAAGCACTCCTAATTTATGGCACAAGCCAGTAACTCTGCATAGGTAAAGTCTCTTAAATTTTTACAAGGATCTAAAAAAGGATGAACTTGAATTTGTGGGGTTCAGACAATTCATTACATGCATCTATTTATTTTTAATTTTGAAAAGTGTACACACATTTAGGGAATTTAAGATTAATGAGTGTCATTAAACCTAATTTCTTAAATTTTTAGGCATAGGTATTTTGTTTTTGTGAACTCTCAGAATCAGAGTCAGATCCAAGAACTTTGTTTAATAACGATTTAAAGACAAGTTTTTTTGCAAACTCAGGAGTCATTTTCATTCTTACTAGCAGACAGAGTGGTTGAGGTTCTTTGGTTTGTTTATTTTCCCTTGGGAGATTTTTGTTGCTAGAAGGCAAGATCCTTCTTGGACGAACACATCATTCTGCAGGAAGGGAATGAGCCGGCCCTGCAGCCCCCGGTGCTACCAACAGTGTCTGTAGCCTTGCTCAGCAGGAGGAGGCAGCATGTGGTCCTCGCTTGAGTGAGCTAGCAACCAGAGTGTGGCTCATCAAGGTGGGCAGCTGCAGCAGCCCACTTGTGCATCATGCCCAACCTCCTCCTCTGGTGTCCTGCTCATCACAGCATCCTGTGAGGGTGGCAGAGGGATAAGAAATAGGGGGTGCCTTGCAGGAGCCCAGTGTTGAGCATGTGTCTGAAACCCAGACAGACGATTTTCATGGTTTTCACACAAGCATCTACTGCTTGAGCAGCTTTGCTGGGGTTAGAAGGAAATGTTCTCTAAATGCTAACTTCTCCATGAGAGGTTAATCCAGGTTTGTTCTTTGCACTGATATGATTAGGACTGCCCAAGAGCACTCCCCATTCTTAAACAACAATCTTAGAAGTTTGCTGAAGCTCCTTAGTCTCTTTATCCCAAAGTAGCCCAAAGTGCAGTATCACCGTTTTCCTTGCAGGGCTTCAGCAGGGGGACTGGAAAAGCCTTCTGGTTTTGTCCGAATCCTTCCTCGAGTTCCTATAATACATTATATTAATTACTGCCCCAATGCTTTTTGTTTTGGTTTGGTTTTTTAAGTGGAGAATAAGCCAAAAGCCTTCATCTCTTAAACCCCTTAGTGGGAGCTGCATCTTTAACCCTCAGTTTACTACCGAGATTCCTTTTCCAGTCTGATCCTTCTGGTGTCAAGCTGCCAGGGAACAGGGAAGAGCTGACAGTTTTTTCAGTAGATCTTTTTCTGAAAAGAAACTGGAAAAAAAGATTCTCCTTAATGAATAGTTTTGCCTCTTATGTAATAACATATTTATGTTGTTACTAAGCCTCCAATGAAGCTGCATCTGATAAGGGTGATAGGTTTCCAGTTTGATCTTATTTTAGATTGCAGCAAACTGAGGATAAAAAGACTCTTTGTTCCAAGAAGAAGAAGGGGGCGGGGGGGAAAGGAACCAAAACATCTGGTGAGAAGCTGATGTGCTCAGGACAGCTCTGAAAGAGGTTGATAGTGATGGATTATGACACACAACTTCAATAGGTCCCCACAAGTGTTATGTGAAGAGACAAGATAATTCTTCCCTTGTCTAGGATTCTTTTTAAGAGTTTTCTGTTTCAGAGAAGGGGAGAGAAAAGAGTCTAACAGTGAAGTCCCTGTGTGTTTCTCCATGATCCTTGCAACTGGTCTAGTCTGAACTGAAGGCTTCTTTTAAGATTGATTTATTTGGGGAGTGCTAATTGTAGACCGTGTCCTGGCTCCCCTTTGAAGCCTTTCATAATGGATCATCTCCTTTCCTGGAGCAGAGACCTGCTCAGGAGCTCCCCAGTGGTGGGTCTACTGCACAGAAAAGGATCTGAGGAGCGCTGGGTTTTGGTGTGTTCAATCAGTTCTGCTAGACAGAAGTCCTTCATTGCTTGTGGTATGTGTGGAATTGGCTCTCATTCTTCCATTTCTCTCTCAAACCGCTGAAAAAGATATTTTCTACTGCAAATTATAAAGCATTTCCTACTTTGTCCTTAAACACAGGCTTGGATCATTGCACCCTGTGCTGATTCCTGCTGCGTGTGCACAGCTCAGAGGCAGAGTCAGGCCCGTGTGCAGATCCAAGTCCTGAGTGAGAAACTGGGGGAGCAGAGTGATGGAAAGGGGTGTACTGTTTCATTCAGAAAGACACTCCCAAAACCCAAAGGAGCAATGCGTGGGTGAAGTGCTTTCGTGCAGATCTTTTCAGTAAAAATTGAGTCTGCTGTCAGCATTTGTGACATTTTCTCTGTTCCCTTCCTTTGGGCAGTTTGCCACTGTAACATACACAGATGACATTAGGATTTTCAGACTGTCATTTCTGAAGGCATTCTTATCTACTCTGTACTTCAGATTTTTTCCAGGACACAGAGGTGCCTCTTTCTCCTCTGCTAATTAACTTTTTTTTTTGCCCATGTTTGCCTGCCTTATAAATTCCTCTGACATCAGGGTCTAGGATTAAACAAATTGATACCACACTTCCAGTGTGTGAGCGTGACACTGAGGTGACAGCCTCAGAGCCTGAAGTATTTTGACACACGAACAGAGCAAATAAAGAAGAAATTCCTGTTCCGCCCCCCCCCCCCTCCCTCCTGGCTCCCAACTTGAACAGCCCGTGTTGGTAGGAGACAGGGCAGTCCCAAAGCCCTTGCGCCCATCAGTGGTTTTCTGCTCCAAGGATGCCAGTTGTGACGTTTCTCAGAAATACCTGTATTTATTCACTGTGTTGGGGTTTCATCGTAATGCAATTACGGAACAGTGCTAACCT
Source organism: Scopus umbretta (assembly GCA_013400535.1). Classification (NCBI taxonomy): domain Eukaryota; kingdom Metazoa; phylum Chordata; class Aves; order Pelecaniformes; family Scopidae; genus Scopus; species Scopus umbretta. The sequence continues at coordinate 30,919 of VZTL01008862.1, forward strand.
GGTAGGGAGCCAACTCCACACAGTAGCCAGATTAAGTTGTCTTATTTGGTTAACAGTGTTTTGATAGTTTATTAAATCCTGGTAGGAGTAGAAAGGTAAGGAGTGGAAAGCGAAAATCTTATGGATTATGTGCTCTTGTTTGTTCACTTCTTTTGGTATAATCCTGGTCTGAATGATGAGCTGTGGGAACAAGCATTTAATGTTTTGCTATTGTCTCATCTTAAACACATGCATTGCCGTAACAGAATAAGCATATTCTCTAGCTATTTTTTCCCGTTTGCTGTTTTTATCACTGATGTGGAACGTAGTGCTTGTTTTCTTTATCTGGAATGAAAACATTAGTTCATCTCAGCACAAGCTATTTGATCAGCCATCAGATGGCAAGGCATTATAAAAGCTGCTGACACGGGACAAATTCAGACCTGTGGCATGCAGCTTGAAAAGACTTCGTGCCCTTGTTATCAGTCCCTCAAGATAGCCAGCTACTCCCTCAGCAGCAGCAGCGAGAAATAGGAGTTGGTTGTGCCAAAGCCAAATCCCTCTCACCTTACTGAGGCAGCAGCGATGTGCGTGAGGAGGCTGGCGTGGATGCAGCAGGTGAGGCAGCGCCTGCCTCTTCCCTGCAGTCCTCAGTGTGTGAGCTGTGACCCTGATCTGTGGTGGCTTTGGCCTGGCTGAGGTTAACCTGGGTCTTGCTACATAGCATGCGCCGAGGTCCGTGAGGGGTTCCTGCAGGGTGCTGGCGAAGCAGACAGCTTCTCTTTGGCTCTCCTCTCCCCCTTGCTGCTTTAGATCCGTCTGGCTCATCCAAGATACCCACCGAGTCCATGGCAGGGCTGGTTCCCAGCTGTACCCTGCCACCTCTGCTTCTGATCCTGACAGTGCTTCTTGGTATGAAAGTGCAGGAAAATCACATGAGCACAGCCCCGAAACCGTATTCTGCCCCTGATTTCTTGGCCAGCCCATAGCCCTGCCCCACCATGGCATATCCTCAACCTGTGGTATCACTAAGACCCGGGAGAATGTGGTTCTGCATTTTGATCAAAGTGTGAAGATTTGCCATACAATACTTAATATTCAGGCCTGCTGTGACTCCCCTGACGTTATGTGCAAACTGAAGTCAAAAAAGACAATGCTCTTACTACATAAACAGAAAACAGAAGATACCATATTTTGCCGACAGCTGACTGCAAATCAAAGAAACAGGCTGCACAGCACTTAGCTAACACCTGCCTTTGCAATATGGGATAATTCCTGATTTGCACTCTCCTTAATAGAGCAGTCTGGTAGCCGGTTCAGTTTGATGCTAGCAGCTACTATGAGAGACCAGCTGTACGCCCGGACACCTTACACAAATATTATGGGGTGTAGGTGTTTGGAAGCGCTTGCGAGCTGATGTTTCTCAGTGCATCTGGAATGAAAAGGACATGAAGACCTTTTCCTAGGGCAGTCAGCCAGGACTGTCTGCTAGTCTGAATGTTTTTTGGGTACCCCTGTTTCCTCTAAGAGTTATCTGGGACAAGACTGGGTTTCAACATAGCATCGTGGTACTACTGCTGGAGGCTGTAACGTTAGTTACTTATCAGCATGTGCTAAATCATGTTCTCTTTAGAGATATGTATTTCAAGAGAGATGGGGACAGGAACACCTGAAGCAGGAAAAGCTGGGAGGCATAAGGAAAGGGATTTACTTTCATTGCACTACTTCTTTGCAAGGTATTTTTAACATCTGTACCACCTCCAAGATTCGTTTTGCATCAGCTGCAGATACTCTGACATGGTAAAAAAAAAAATGAAGGTAGGGGGGGAAGCCATGGTCTGAGTTAAACTGTTTTGTCCTCAGTTCCTGGCTGCGATGCTCATTAGTCTGGATGGGTTTAGGTGTGAAGAGGGAGAGGCCAACAGACGGTAGTGCCTACCAGGGGCAGTAGGAGAGGACTGGAGTTCCTTGGCTGCCAGGTGCTTTCATGCTCACTGGCTGTACCCGGCTGGGGGCTGCGTCCCTGCCGTGCCTGGCAGGGGTGTCTCAGCAGTGTGGGACTTCAGCAAGCCTGATTGCCTGAGACATGTCCACCCGGAAACTGCCAGGGAGGGGGTTTGGGCTGGAGCTGTCCTGGCATGGGAGGCTAGACTGAGGCAGCCAGGGGTCAGTTTTGGTCTAGGAGCATGAGATGAGTTTTTGGAGTACTTTGGAGAGTGAGTGGGAGAAGGGTTACAAATATGAGGGAAGAATCATGACAGATTTATCACAGCCTGAAATGAATTAACCTCTGGGAGGAATGATTTTTGTAATAATTTGCATTTAGATACTCTGACACATCCAAATAACCCCAAACCTTCTGCAAACGTTGTAATGAATTCAATCTCCAACATCCTGTGAGAGGGATAGAAATAGCACTATTTACATGGGTAAAGGAGCCGAGGACTCTTCTCTCAGTATTGCATTTTACACCCCTGGGACTGCCCTTACCTCATTTTTGTGGCTATGGAGCCTCATGGTGGGGTGAAACGCAGCAGCAGTGAACAGCTAGAGAGCTTTTCTGAACCCATTTCGCCACCCTGGTGTGTTACACCACACGCCATGGCCGCAGCGGCTCCCAGCACGGCCCGTGGCAGGCAGGCCCACAGCTGAGGGGAGCCCGCTTGGGCCAGGGCAGTGAGGCTGGGCGCACACGGTGGAAGAAGCAGGGAGCTGAGCCCTGTCTCAGCTCGTGTTGGTGGTGGCTGCAAGCAGGGCTATTCCCCCTGCGGGGACCTGGCCACAAAGCAGCCTGGCTCTGTCCCCGAGGGGAAAGTGGTGAAGTGATTTAATATTCAGCACTCTCAAACGCAGTAATGAATTTGATAGCCAAAATCATCTGTTAACCCAGCCAGCTGAGAGGGTGTTTGAAGGACGATCCAAGCCCGTAGCCAGACAGTGTGATATTTTCTTGTCACCAGCCTCCTGCCTATTCCTTTCCACTCCAGGGCAGCTGATCATAAACGAGATATTTGTTCAATGCTGTTTTCATGCATGCTCTGTCCTGCCTCCGTTTCCAAGAGACTGTGAAGTTGGTGGGTTACACCCCACCCAGACTTCGGCAGCCTTTGCAGGAGAGCCGGCTCTTCCAGGGGGACCCAGATTGAACCACACATTTTGGCTGCTGAAGGCTTGGACAAGCCAATAGTTTTCTGAGGGGAAGCTGGGTGTCCCAAAGTGCATCTTCTCTTACTTAGAATGTATCTTAAATCCAGAGTGCTTAGGGCAGGGCCGAGCTGGTATTAGCTGAGCCATCCAATGCATCTTGAGCACCTCCATGCTCCGCTACCAGACCTGCTCAGCTGTGGGGTTGCAAGTCAAGGGCTGGGGAGAGATGGCTGGGTTTCAGTTATAGACTCATATGGAATTGTGTAATTTTCTTTGGGCCTGACCCAGAGTTGGCCTGAGTCACTGGGAGTTTATCTGGTATCTTCAAGGAGATTTGGAGCAGCTCCCTGCTTGCTGCCACGCTCACTTACTTTCTGAAAAGCTCTTCTAGGGGCCAGGAGCATGCGTTCTCGAGCAAGCGTTTAGCAACGTGTCAGCTGTATACAAGGGGAAATTTCTCTGACGCAGCAGTGGAGAGGAGAATGCACACTGTGTCTTGCAGATTTACTCCTCGTAAAACACCTCTAGCTCTCCATAGATATCTGCAGATAATCTCCTTCCAAGTGAACCCAGAGATATTTATAGTGCAACTTCAGCAATGACATAACGGCAAGTTAGCAAACAAATGAACTTTGAAATATAAAGACAGCAAAAATACGGTCTAGAGTGCATTTGTTTTGGAGTCAATAAAAAAAGGTTAAATAATAATAGTGAATGTTTCCAGGGTGGGTCAGGTTAAAAAGCAAAGAAAGCAAAGCATTTTCATAGTGCTGTAAGACAGTCTTGTGTGCACTGAGATTGAATTACAAAGACAAATGATAAAAACTTTGCTTCCCACTGAGATAAAGTGCTGTAGTGCTGAGTACCGTACAAATGCCTGTAGAAAGCGAAGATAAATGTTGCTTCTAAAGGGACTGAAACTGCCCTGAGTTCAAGCATTAAAAAAATTCTATATTCAAGTCACAAAATTGTGTGAAATTAAGCAATTTTAGCTACGGGTGTGACTTTTCCCTTGCTTTCTGTCTTTTTTCCCTGTCTCTTCCCCGCTCTGTTCTGTGGTGCCGGCTGACTGGAGGTTATTTGAAGCTCTGCTAGCACAGCAAGGTGTTGGACTGATGCCATCCTGTTGAAACATGCTCTCTGCTTTGCCTGGGGTGGGAGCATGGAGGTTTTTGTCTGGTCATGTCACGTTTTAATTATCACGCCTCACAGTTCTGCTGCTCCTCATTCATTGTTCCTCAGGAAGCTCGGGCCCAGCACCAGGCTCTTCCTCCCTGTCCATCTTCCTCCTGGTGGCAGCCCTTTTCTTCCCCAGAAGCAATCCCCACGCTTTCCCCCTTTCTTTTGTTTCTAAAGCCCGCGTGCAGGAACCCGCCTGACCTGCAGCTCTGATGAACATATGTTTCCTTGCTGGGGTGGTTTACTCTCCCTAGTTTCAGGCAAGTCTCCTGCCAGAATCCTGCCTGAGGGGGTAGAAGACCATTGCACAGCCAGGCCCTGCTTACTGGCAGCAGGCCAGGAGATGGGAGTTCTCCAGGTGGTGGGTTCCTGCTACTTTATCTTGGTTTACCAAAACAGGGGATTTGTAAAGGGTTGATCGTGGCCTGCAAGCCCTGGTGGGTAACGGCACACAGCGAGATGGTGGGTGTGCTCGTGCTTTTGGGTGCTATCTAGTGCAAGGGCTTGCAGGACCAGGACGTTATCTGCGAAATTTATCAGTGACTGAGCCCGTGGGTGGTGGTAAAGGCAGTCATTGGGAACCAGTGGGATCCTTTGGGATCCATTTCGTTTACAGGACTTACAGGGAGGCTGGGCACTGAAAAGGCCTCACTTTGTCCTGAGGGCACCGAGGGCGTAGGGGAAGGATGCATACTGCCATAAAACAACTGCCAACAAAACTTCAATCCTCATCAGAAATCCTGTGGCTGCAGAAATCTGATGGAAGAGGCTGGACAAGAAGAAAGTTTTTAATTTGCCATGACAGGAAACAAAGCTGTGTCTTGTCAAAAAATTATAGTTCCCTTTTTCTGCCTGTCTGTCACATGTCAGCAATAGTCGTGATAACTTTCTTGTACAAATGCAGCTTCACAGAAATGAGCTCAGGGAATGAACTGCAAGAATCTAGTTTATGAAGGAAGGAAAGGCTTAGGCAAGCACTGTAACTTAAACTGCATTTGATATGGCAAGAATTGAGCCACATGATTTATATTTGACTTAGTTTTTATACTGAAGCAAGTTGCGGCTTTTCCTGTTGCTTTGATGTTGTGGTGCAGTGGTGTCTCGGTACTTGTGGGCTCTGGGAGGAGGGTTCCATGGGAGACAGGAGCCCATGGGACACACCACCCTCCCTGACGCTCCTCTCAGCCAGGAGCATGACACAAGCCTGATGATGGGAGTTATTCTCTTACGAAAGCTGGTAAGCAGCAATTCCTGTCACATAGGCAGGGAGGCTGCTCTGTCGGTGCAAATGCACATGGTAACCTGTTCTCCAAGGGCAGGCTCACCTCAGCACCCTGCAGAGGTTGCTCCAGAGCCGTCTGTGAGCAGGGAGCCAAGGGCCAGCAAAATGCAAACTCATCCTGAATGGCTTCTGCCTAAAATACATCAGCTAGGGAGCACTTTGGTCAAAATTGCTCTTAGTCAGGCTACTAATGACATGGCATTCGCAAGGATAGGACACATGCCAGGTTTCAAAGACCCTAAGGCACCCATATGCGTAGGGCTTTATGCTGGAAATAGCTAAGGACTTCAATGGGAAACTCTGGAGGACTGTGCAGGCTCAGGATTTGAAGCTGTTGTGACACACAAGATAAAACACGATTTTAAATATATGTTTGAGCTCAGCTATGAAGTTAATTCAGCAGTCCTGTAAAACTGCCAGCAAAATCATTGGCAATCCCAATCAAATTACGTTAAGCATGGTAACTTCTTTGTAATTGGTTTATCTCAGTGTGTGCTTGGAACAAGGAGGGGTTTATTCTTAAAAAAAAAAAAATCCTGATGTTTTATTTCATTCAAGTAAATTCTTATTGCTGGCTAAGGAGAAACGTAGGGTGTGTTTGCAAGTGGATGTGTCTTTGTAGGGACTCATAAAAACTTAAGCAATTATTTTTAAAATGTTGCTGGCTCTGCCTATGCAAGTGCTTGCTCCTCCACAATAAAGAGACTGCAGAGGGCAGGAGGAGCTCCCATACTGAAGCATTTTTCAATTTGACTGCTGAGTCCTCTTACCTTTCCTGTCCTTCCCTATAGCAAAGGGTATATTCAGCCAGTGATTGTCATAGCAACCCTTTTTTGGGTGGTCTTATCTCTTTCTGGGAGATAAATTTTTCATTGAAAAAATAATAAATGAGCAGGTTTCAAAATGCGTGGAGGGGGATTAGTCACCCAAATTCCACTGGCATTCAGCACATCTCTGTCAGTTTTGAAAACTCACTAGTCTCACTTCTCTGATGAAAGAAATGCCTTCTCAGGATAGGTTTTTGGAGGGTTAGTTTGAGAGGAGCGGGAGTGCATTGGAGTTGGGTTTTTTTCCTCGACAAAGTAGTTTCAAACAGTTGTTCTAATATGCATGTTAAGTCTAATGAGGACGACTAATACGTAATTTAATCAGAGACTTCCATGTCTTCTGGGAGTCTAGACAGAGCTGGATTCTAGGGCAGACTTTGAGCAGGAGAGACTTGTATTTCTCTTCTCCTTGCCCTATGTATGAATTTTATCTCCTTCACTTTTCCTTCCCTCAGCAGTGAGAAAATTTGTACATGCATTCACACCAACCACTATACTAATGCAGGATAACTCAAATTAGGGGGTAAACATGTAAAGCCTAATGCAGATCCAGGTTACTAGAGAGCTGGAATATTTTTATGATGAGGTTGGCTGGGGTGAAATCCTTTGTTTTCCAGACCTGGCCATTCAGCTACATTTTCTCTCATTTTAGGGGAGCACCTGCGAATCTGCCCACAAGGCTATACCTGCTGCACCAGCGAGATGGAGGAGAACTTTGCAAACAAAAGCCGAAGTGAATTTGAAGCCATGATGAAAGAGGCTGGTCGCTCTGTGCAGACAACCCTAACAGCACAGCACAGAAGTTTTGATAGTAAGTAAAACCTGCTCAGTTTCTCTATGCTCAGGATCCAGTCACTGCTTAACTTTACAAGCACTGTTCAAGCCAGGGATTTGTGTTCGACACACCTTCCTCTGCTCAATAGTTTGCGTGAAATGACCTTCAATAGGAATCATACCTCTGGCAGTGTTTTTGCAAGACCAAGTCATTTGGAGAACTCGATTTCAGTGAAGCCATTGAAGGAGGCTGGCAGGCACTCATACCAACAAATTGTGTACCTTGGCACTGAGACAGCTTTTACAAGCATGGCATAATCGGCTCTTACCACAGCAGCATAACATTTGAGGTAGTGATGTAAAACTTGGCACTGTGCCTTGAGCTGTAAGTTGAAAAATATGGTAAAGGTGACTGGATAGCCCTCGGTAGGTGGGGAGGGTTTAAGGAGGCATGGATTTTTCTTGTCCTTTCCATATAGATTGCAAATGAAAAGGAGGGTAGTTCACATTAGACACTTATAACTTCTAGCTTCATACAACATCAGAAAATGTTGTACAGCAGTGAAGGTCTTAGAGACTGTGGTGCATAAGATGTTGTGGACAAACATACTCTCCAAAGTACAGTATCCCTCCTAATGTGCTAAGTAAAGGCTAAGGATGGCTCTCTTACTTTTATTGTTCCCTGAAGAATCCATTTTGCAGTGCACGGTAAGCCTCAAGGTCTGAAGGCCATTGGAAATAAATGGTTTATTGGCAAAATTGAGATGACCTATGATTCAGAAAGTGTATCCATTATCAGACTTTGAAGAAGGTCAGACATTTCGAATCACAGTCCTCCTAACTTTATCAACAGTTATTATATGGAGTTATCATGAACAGAATAGGAGTTGGGAAAAGAAGCTATAATAGCCAGAAAGGTGGAACTGGAAATTTCAAGCAGAAAATAATAGATCTAAAGAAATAAGCCTGACCTTCAGGGAGCTGATAACCAAGATTAAGTGCTTTTATACTACAGAGGAAGAAAAGGCAGTGCATCTCTGCAAAACGCATTTTAACTGTGTGGCCAGGGTTTACCACACTGAAGGCATTCCTTTAAAAGCTCAAAATTAATTGATTTTCACCTGCCTTAAAAAGTGATAACGAGGATTTTCAAGAGAGCCTTACAAGGCTGGTTGCTCAGGCTGATATCTGAATAGGACTTGACGTAGCTGCCACTGAGCACACTTGCTGACCCCTGAAATCCAGCCCTTTGCAGGGGTTAATGCAGAACATCCACCAGCCTTGGCACCTTCTCCTTCCACTGCCTGTTGCAGCACTGGCTGGTAAATCTGCTCTTTATTTTTGCCACAGACACTCAAAAGAACATAGTTCTACATCTGTCATGTAAAAGAGTACAAAATTTGATGGAAGCTTTGAGGATTATATTGACAAGCAGAAATTGCCTAGTTAAGAACTGGTTTAGTGCGAGTGTGACGTTTTGGTGGATTAATAATAATAGTAACAGCAATAAGAACAATAGCAAGCAAAACCAAGCATATGAAAGGGGAATGCTTGTGTTGAGATGCCAGTTAGAGCTGCAAGGGCTTTCCTTTTTTGTTTTTGTTCCCTGTCACTTTACAAAAATAAAGCTTTATTTCTGTGGTGTATACCCAAGTTTCATTTAAGCATCAAACAAAGTAAGTGTTCAATAAGCCAAGTACTACTTTAACAGACCATAATGCACAGATCATGGGTATTTTGTAGTGGGAATAACCTCAATTGAGCCCACAAGGCCAAGAAGATGTCTCCTGCTCCCATTATACCTTTATAGTTTGCTTAACTACCCTTGCAATCAATATAGAGTTTATAATTTATGCAAGACATGATAAAAAAAAATCGTCATATTGTGTCTGAGAGTCAAGTATGATTTTACCTAGAAGCAGTATTATTGTTTTTTTTCCTTAGCTACCGCATAGATGTTGTAAAATTGAGCGAGTTCTGGTGATGGAGCAATGGAATCACCTTAGGTCCTGAAACAATGCCATAGAAACCACCCTATCTTCCAGTTAATGTTATTAATCTCACAGTTAACAAGACTTTTTGCAGGTAGTGCTGTCTAGAGCTGTTCAATAAAAGAGTTTTTTAATGTCAGATTGATGAGTTCTAGTTTTTCTGGCACTGGATGCCTGGTTTTGCTGGATTTCCTTAGCAGCAGCTGAGAGTGCAGGTTTTGGGGTTGCAGAGGTATTGATGCACAGCTCCTCTTCATATTAGCAATTTTTTCTGGCCTTAGGAGGATGTAGTGGGGGAGGCTCCACTGGATGGGGATGTCCAACCCTTTCTTGCAGTATTTGCAGCCTGGAGATCAGATTATTCGTATATTCTCTGCTAGAAGGTGTGGCACATTGAACTTTAGGCCTGGAGCTGTCTTTTTTAGATTCATCACAGCAAATTGTGCTTCTGTAATCTCACCGCTGATCGTGGCAATAGTCTCTACTTGTAAATTGCCCTGAAGCTCCAGCTAGAAAATAGCAAGGCTATAGCAATCTGCCTCTGAAGTAATATTCTCCATGCTAGTGTTCAACATTTTGCTTTGGAGAGTAATTCATCCTTGCAGGTTGTGGTCTGTAAAGCCCGAAATTGTCAGAGTGTCTCTACTCTGAGCTACGGCTTTGTCCCATTGCAAGGATTATAACCTGTTGTTTCAGTCTCACTGGCTGCTTTTGGGGCAGACACTTTGTGGCCCAGAACAGAGTGTCCTTTATCTCATACACAGTATTTTTAGCGAAAATATACATATGAAATACAGATGACATATGATAGGTATAGGCATATATTAAAAAGTGATATATGTGGAATAGGATCTTAGGGTTTCAGTGCTTTCTCTGCATCGCAGAGGACACGTGCCTTCTGGGATGCCCTTCCTCCAGGATCTGCCAGGGCTAAATTTAAAGTTTAACAGCCTAGAGTATTGCTCAGCTGGTTGCTAGTGCATTTGTTGTTTTGCTTTAGTTTACTGTAGTTAGCAGGATTTGGGGGCATCAGATTTGAGTTACACATGGTCATTGGCTTGCTGTTAACCTTTTAGCTGAAAAGGTAGTATTTTGCTCTACAACCAGTTGGCTTTAATTTAAAAAAGAAAAAAAAAAAAAAGCACAGACCATGAGTGATGGGGGCATATGCTCTTGATAAGTCAGTGTTAGGGAGGACATTGAGGTCAGAGTAGCAGTATTTCATTAGCAGGATTATATGCACAAATTCCTTGTTAATACTCACGTCCCAGGGCTCTTGGTCAGGCAGGGCAGGGGCTGTAGTTACCTGGGTGCATAGCTCGTGGTGGGGACCTGCTGGAGGCTGCTAGGTTGGTTTTGGTCAGAGTTTATGTGTCTGGAGAATAGTATATACCCCATACTTTAAAAGAAAAGCATGAATAATAAAAATGAAAACAAGATTGGGAGTCTTGGGGGGAGCTGGGCCAGTCTCTGTTGAGACTGGTACTAAATATTGTTTTAAAGATGCTACCAACATTATATGTGCCTCGGAGATTTTCATTGCAGAATGTGCTTATTGTCAAACTGTTACCATCTCAGTGGATGGGAAGTTTTCAGTGTCTGTTATTACAAAATGAAATACTTTGAGAAGGAGCTTTGTTCAAGCATATAATTTCAAGAAACCGACGAGAGCTGCCTGTTGCCCCCTCTGCCGGCTGCAGAACAGGAGTTAGCCAGTAAAGTGCTTTAGTTTTTGAATTGTGCTGAGAGCAGGCTATCACCATTGGGCAGGTTTGGGGAGATTCCTTGGGAAAATCAGCTTTTTTTTTTTTTTTTTGCGTATCACACAACTGTGTATCAGTCTTGCACAAAGTCATGGGACTTTCGAACTCCTGTCCTTCCCAGTGACACTTGTGCCTCCATAATCTGTTACAGAGATGAGCCTGGAAAAAAACCGCTGGACCATGCAGGAAAGGCCGGAGGAGTGACTTGTGATGCCTGATCAGAGCAGTCACATTCAGAGCCGGTGCAGCCTGGGATGGCAGCATGGGTTAGGGCTGCACAGCTGGCAGAGGGGGAGGAAGGGGGGAGCAAGAGCAAGTGGTGCTTAGAGTGACAGTGAGGGGCTGCAAGCAGCACGGAACAAGGCTGTTTTTCTAGTCTTGATGAAAGCTCACTTGTTGAGAGTCTAATCCTTGTCAGTCTCTCTCTTTTCTCCCTTTTCCCCCACTTAAATCACTTTTTAATAATACTGCAATATTGTGCCAATCTTTCCTTCCCAATCATTTTGGTGCACTTAGCAAGCGCTCCCTGTGTGACTGCTGACCTTTAGCTGTGAGCCAGGAAATCTGTCCTTTCAGAATTGTTTCATGTTTTCAGGAAATATCAACAAGCCGAACCAAAAATCTTCGCTTTTATTCCACACTGCACAGCCTAAAACCGATTTGTAGCGCTCATAAATTCTGGGATTTTTAAGCTGTGGCAATCAAATGCAGATTAAAAATTATGTATTTTATAGGTGGCTGCTCATTGGAAAGCTCATGTCATGTAAAAGCTTTCATAATGTCCAGTGTTGGTAGCTGGAAATTGCATATGCTGAAACACAGATCATGCAGATAATTAACATTATTTGAGAGTTAGTTTTAGGCAGTTACATATTTCTTAGGAAGATGAATGATTGTTTTAAATGTTGCAAGTTGGGGAATGTCCTAGAAGCTGTTACACACTGATGGTTAAAATTTTAGAGGTTTCTAAAGGCCCCTTGTTTAAATTCAACCAAATGTACCTTTGTCAAAAGAACTGACTTATTTAATCCACAGTACCTACAGTTTCAGTCCCTAAAAGGACTGTCTGGGGAGAGAGGCATATATACATATAGTTATTTACATATACTGTGGGTGCTTAAGGAAGCTGATCAAGAGGCTGTGGGGCAAGCCCAGCTGGCAGAGCTCTGTCCTACCCCGCTGACTTTAAACCTGGACTACAAAATCCAGACCTGAATCTGAATTTTGTAGGTATTTTCTCAGTTGATGATAATATGAACCAAGCCCCGCCAGCCTGAAATTTTAAGGTGTCTGAATTTGGTGGCCCACATAGCAAAAGATGTGTTCTGAGGGATGTGGGACTACTTTGTGCAGAAAATGATTGTCACAAGACTGAAGCAATGATTATCTGGGCCACGAGGACTGCCGTGCCTGTGTCCCCAAATGTATTCCCCCAACACAACTGCTCCACACTTCCAGCGTCCTGCTGCCACCGCTCTTGGCTGTGTGTATTTCATGGAGGCATCGCATGGTTTGGGTTTGATGAGGTACTGTCTAGAAGATACTGTGTTTATGTAGAAACAGGAAAGAAATCTTCCAGGGGCTGGTTATGCCTCAAAATATGGAAATGCTGCTGTGTTTTGAAATAAATTCCTTTGTTTCAAAGATTGTGGAAGGGAGCACTTCTGGAGTCAGCGGTGTCCCTCTGGCAGTCCCAGCCTGTGCTCAGTGAGCTGGCTGCTTTCGGCCACCCCTGGCATTCAGCACTGGCTGCCCCCTTGGGCCAGGTGTTTGAGTTTGTGCTTCGAATGTATTGCTTTTGATCCAGAAGCCCCTAATTAGCCGGGAACCCTCTTTTTGTGGTAACTCCACACACTGGGGCTCTGCCCCTGAAATTGTAGTGTGTCGCCTCAGTTGGTGGTCTTGGCCATGGGCTCAGCTCTGCAGGAGAGTGCTGACCTCCAGGGCATCCTCGGGCAGATGGGAGGCAGCACCCCACAGGGCAGCAGGGTCAGCTCCTGGTATGTGGTGGGGACATCAGGATGATTTCCATGGCTCACCTGATGTTTGCCTTTCCAAATATCAGTCTTGCATTGGCCTTCAGCTGGTCTTAAAAGTAAACATCTAATGTCAAGCAGTGCCTGTGCACAGGCATCTTTTCCAAACTGAAAAGTATAAACAGACCTGAAACTCTTCAGCCCCCAAACAAAAATCTAGTAGAGACAGGGAAACCGAGGAAGAGGGGAGAATTAAGGGGAGGAAGGTGTTTGAAATAAGCATGAAGCTTAATCATCTTTTTTCCTGGTGAGATGACAAAGAAACAGGAGGAAAAGGTTTCTACTCGCAGGTTTCTACCTGCGAGTCAGCGGCTTTTGCTAAATAAGTGTTCATCACCTGCACTGCATTTCTTCAACAGGCTGGGGGTACCCTGTTCATCAAAACTGCACTACTCAGAGAACCATTAATTGTTTTGTGCCCTCTCCTGCATGGTGTTTGGGCAGCATCGCTCAGAAGCAGCCCAGTTGCCCCCCAGCTTTGCCTCTGAGATGCGTTATCAAAAGTACTTATATGAGGGGCTATCAAAGGTAATTCCTTTGGCTCCCCTGGACTTCCTTCCCTTAGAGTTGGTTTTGCAATGAGATAGGTAGAGAACGTCCTTTAACCTGGAAATAAAAAAGCAGGGTCCTTGGTGGATCCAGGACAGAGAAACAAGTAAGTGTGTTCCCTTGGAGGCCTTCTTAGGAGGAAGGCAGAAAGCACCCACACTCACCTCCTTCCTTGTTTCCCCCAAGGAACCACCTTAAGAAAACCCCAGCATGAGGCAGGATTGATGCTAGTCTGGCTGTCGCTCCCCCACAATCATGCTGCGCAGAAGGAAGATGCTTTCATGTGTAGTTTGGTATTTATGGTTTCCTGGAATGGGGTGCGGCATCTACTGAGGCACATTCCTGGGCTCGGCAAGATTAATCCTGACAGGTAGCTGCCTTGGGGAAGCAAATGCTTAGGCTCACCTGTAACAGCTCCAGCACCTGGAGTTTTCTCTCCCCTCACAGCCACTTCTCTTCACATTTAATCTGCAAGGCTCCGTTGTGTGCTGCAGGGTACATTGCAATGTACGTGCAGCACTTTGCTTAACAGATGGCATAGGCACAATATTCTCTTTTATAGAAAGGCAAGAGACCAAAAACAAGGCAATGGCAGTGGCTGGGATGAGAGCACTGCACTGGGTGCCTCCTGCAAGGGCTTGCACACACCAAGAGATGAGCTGCTTCGTCTCTGCAGAATTTAGATTAGGTAGAAAAGGTAGATCAGGCAGCTGTCACCATATTTTGTGAAACACTCAAAAAAAAGCTGCCTCTGAGTGCTCAGAGAACAGTGAAATGTGCATCTGCTTGGGGACATAAAAGAAAGCACCTGCTCTTCTGAGATACTGGATGACATAGGCTTATTTTGTAAGAAATTAGTGATGTCCAGATAGTCATTTTAGAAGAAAATGTTGGCAGAGTTTATTTTAACATTCAGGAATCAATGCACCCTGCAGAAATGCAAGACCTCTGATTTCACAGAGTAAGCAGCCAAGCAGCCAAACTTCTTACAAGCACTGGATGTTGCCTTCAGTTGACTGAAGAAGCATTACACCCAGATGGCCGGATGGAGGTCAGAGCAGTGAAGCGGGAGGTGAACAGCTGAGGGTTTTCTGTATGGCTCTGCAGAAGAGCCTGTGTCTTGAACCAGTTTATGCTCAGCCATCTTCCAGCTGGTTTACTGGTTTCCACATGAAGCAGTTTTCACCCTTCAGCTCTCTGATGCTCCAAGTTTCTCATAAGAGGAAAATACTAGGATTTCCTGAGCTGTTCTTATTGCAAAGAAATGCAGGTGCTCTGAATCGGCTCTTCAGTTGGTAATTCCCCCCCAGCTTGGCATTTGCCAAGAATCATCTCTCTGTTCCTGGCCAGATGCTGTGGTAATTTGGGAGCATCAAGGACTCCAGCAGCAAGGTGCTGTCCCCGCTTGCAGATTGGCATACACGATAAGCTTGAAAATACGCTACTGAAATATGTGGCATGTCCTGACATAGGAGGTTGTGTTATTTTGAGTATTTCAAGATATCTGTTCTCATTTGAGATGACAGAAGTACTTTGTTCTCTCTCACCAGAAATGCTCACAGCAGACTCCTGATTCTGCTTTATTAGTTATTGGCATTGAAGTAGCACATGCGTAGAGCCAAGAAGCTTCTTATTACTGTAATGCACTGCAGGGCATCCTGCCTGTCTCAGACTCAACCTGTGGTCCAAGGACTTTGTTTAAAACCAAACCAAACAAACAAAAAACAGGTTTGGGTGAGTGGGCTATGGAGGGAACTGATGAGTGGAAGGTCATATGATAGGTCTGTGCTAGAGGTGGGAACAGAGCCCAAGTCCCTTGGCTTTGGGTAAGGTGCAGAAGTACCAGAAGTCCCTCTAGTTCATAAAATGCAGTGATCCTCTTCTGGTAAGAGAGCAAAAGGCATCATGTCATCCCATGTCTTACAGGTGTTTATCAACCAAGACCTTTCCATACATTTGTTCTCAGCACCCCCAACCTAAGAGGGAATGAGCGTTGGCTCTAAATGCTCCTTAGGTCATTGGTACGAGTGTTTTTTTTGTGTAAGACCCCTTCCAAAGTGGAAGTAATGATTAAAATCATGAGGAAAGTCTGCAAACAATTTGTATAAATGGGGGCAAGGGTATAACAGAGGGTTTTGGTGTCTGGTAACCTGTGTGATTAGAGGAGTTGGGCTGATTTTTAGAGTGTAGCATGAGTACCAGTGGTATCATTGGGAGCTTGAAGGTGCTCTGTGCCTATGAAAACTAGGCTGAGAATTGATCTGTCTACGGGGACAGTAAAAGATAATCCCTCTTTGCAATAGAGGGAGACTGAATGCCTTCCCTGACAAACATTTCACCTTTGTATTGCCTGTGGCTGCTTAAGGATCCTTCACTTCTCCCCGCCTTTCCTATTCTCATTTAATTTCCTCCCTTCAGACCAACACGGCTTCTTGCATATAAAAATACAGTTAACATGGTGTAATATGTGCAGAGCTTTTTCCAGTGCCTCACTTCCCTTCCAGGCTATGTTGGGGTATTTTAATTTTATTTCTTGTATTTTCTGAAATTAGCCAGGTTAGAGGGAAAGAAAACCCTCATTTTACCCAGCAGTTCATATCTACTTCTGAAGAAACTATAGTGTTAAGTCATTCTCATTAAACCTGCAGATTTGGCCAAGACACCAATGAGCTGGGTTTGTTTTGCTGTAAAGAGAAGACTCAGCTTCTACAGAACCTGATTCTGCAAAACATTAATCCAGCATCAGGTGCTTTGAGTCGGTGGAGCCAGGGGTAGGATACACTACAAATTTTACTTCAGCTAGATTGCCATCTTTAGGAGAAGACATGTAAAAATGATAGTTTCATCAAGGGCCTTTAAAGGTTTCTGTTTAGTAATGCTCCCTCTAATGCGCTGCTATCCCAGCAGGATCTGTCCTTTGCAGAAAGGTGCTCCACATTGTTCTGGTGGTGATTCCTGCTGACCAAGGGGGTAACATTGGTACACGCTTCACCTGAAGCCAATACAAAAGCCCTAGCAGAAAAAGTGAGGCTGCATTCATTAGTAGAGAAAAGAAATAAGGATTCATTTTTTCCCTCCAAAGGACCTTTTTATTGATTACCTAGCTTTATTTTTGCATGAAATGCAGGAACTCTTGTCTCCATTTGTCATAGCTATGTCTCCAAGAGGAATACATACATTTCCGCATTGACGACTGCACCTGCTGCTTAAGACAACAATCATAATCTCTTTCCCTGGCTCAACCTGCAAGAGCTGCCAAATGATACTCTAAACCAAAATTAAACAAAATAGGAAATATTACCATAAAGAGAGCTATGGAACTTGCTTGGATTTTCATTCTTACATGAAGAATGAGGGCTGTGGTATTTTTCAAAGCAGTACAGTCAGGAGCGTCAATTCACTGAAACTCAGTGGCTTGGAGATGCTGATTAAAGGAGAGGGTCAAATATATAAAGAAATATATTTATATGTATGTGCATATGTAGACAGGTGTGTGTATTTCATGGGACAAGCCCCAATTTCAGGAAATGCTGTATTCTTTATAGGTGTTTCTGGGAATGAATATTATAGTATATTTACATGTCAAGTGGTAACAAGCTTGTTAATTTGACTTGGGAATGCCACAAATATCTAGTTAAATATGGATGCTAAATTGTGGTCTCCAGCTGTTCTTAAACACAAATGAAGGAAAAATCAGATACAAAAGAGGAGCAGCTTCACTGTGAATACTGGGGGCTTCGATCTTTTGGTTTTCATTTCCAGTAGTGTTTTGCAAGTAAGGCACTGCTGAGCACCCCAGTGGTGACTGTCTCTGCTCTGCAGGTTCCCAAGCTGCATGGCAATGATAAAAATAAATGAACAAACCCAATACCCCAACGTCCCTCCCCAAAAGCCTGAGACAGCTGTGAGCTGGGGATCAGACTGTCAGTTAATCAAGGCTTGGGGAAATAATGTTTGTTACAATTTAAGATTAGTATCGAGTCTGGATTCAGCTTTTAACACATTGGAGATAATTGAGTGGCTTCCTACAGCCCCAGCAGTATAGCGATTCATTTGTAAAAGGCAACTTCTGTTTTAACGCCGCTAAAAATGAATAAAATGGTCCTCAAGGACTAATGAATGCCAATAAAAGTATTGCGCGGCAGCATGTAGTAAACTTGTTGTGAAGGAAATGGCTGGAATTTACTTTCCTGAGAGCAGGATTTCGTCTCTCTTCTGGTGCGCCCACCCTTGCCTGCAGCTCTGCTCCTGCCCTCCCGGTCATTAGGAAGGGCAAGGGCTTAGGTGCAAAATATCCAAGAGTAATATATAGCCATAATTTGTTTGGTTTGTGCTTTATTTGTGACATCTGGGGGCAGAAGTAGAGCATCCTGTTTGTCTTGGTTCACTGTAAATCAAGAACTTGTCTGTATCTTTGCTCTCCAATTTTGGCTCCCAATTAATAACAGTAGAGAGGTAGCATTCCTCCTCCTCCAATGCTCACCGCTTAGGCTGCCATCAGGAGCCTGGGAGCACCGACTGATCCTTCCTCCTTCACACTTTCAAGTGAATAGGAAGGCTTTGCAGTTGCCTGTACCCATGACAAAAACAGCCAGTATTTTAAATGTCAGGCATGCGTTTGCTGCAGCTCAGAAAAATCATGGCTATTTCAAACCTGAATTGTGTCCAGCTTGAGGAGCTCTTTGAAAGGAGTATAATTATTCTTGTTTCTGCAGGATTTGGCATCCTCTGCTTTTTGTGTCTGTCAGCAGTTTTTAGTCAGGTTGGAGAAGAGACGGTTGAGCTAAGCTGGGTGAGCTTTCCTCTTGTCCTCTTGCCATGTCGAGCTCCCTGCATGCTGTGGTGAAGCCCAGCTTGGTAGCGCTTGCCTTCCTGGTAGTGCCTGACCTGTCACCACCAGGTCCCTGAAGTAGTACACGGTTCAGCTTCTGTTTGACCATGTCTGCTGTCTGGAACAGATAAGAAACACTAAATATTTTCATGTTTGCATAGTCCATCACCAAAAAAGCAAGAAGGTGAAAGACTAGAACTGAGATTTCTTGTACAGTCTTGATTTGTGCCTCCCTCTCTGGCACAAATAAACTATTGATATTTACTCTTTAATGGTGTGATCCTAGACTATTTTTTTTTCCTCACAGGCCCCTTGCCTCTTGCAAGGCACATGATAGATGATGTCTGCTGAATCATCAGCATTCGTTGGGTAGCATGGTGCATTATTTACTGTACAGCAGCCAAATCCTGCACTCAGTACATAATTATTAATTTCCTCATAGGATAATTAAAGATTGTATCATAATGCACACACATCAGGGAGCTGAATTAAGGTTTTACCAGCAACTTGAATTTTTTTTCCTTTCCCTAAGTATGGGGATGTTTGGCTTTGCAATTACAAGGCAGACTTGACTGTAGTCTTTACAAATCTAACATAAGGCCCCACTTTCACCCCAGAGATTCTGGCTTNGTTGTTGCCTTTAAACTGTGATAAGCGTTTCTGTCAGAGAACGAGTAAGTGCTTTTTTGCATTTTTAAAGTTAATGCACAGAAAGTCTTCAGTTGATTAGCAGAGGTCCTGCGTAGGATGGCCGTTTCATTACCAAGAGTTTAAGTGAGCTATAAATATATTTTATATCCTTGTACAAGTTCAGAGTACCATGAAATATAATTAAAAGATTCTGGGCACTGCACGCACAGGAGCAACATAGGAAATAAACGTTTGACCTTTCTTACCTTTGGTCACCAGTAAGCAATTGCTCTCTATGCTTCCTGCCTACATTACTTACTGTTTTGGCTTAAACACAAGAGGAAAATGCCTACTGAGAATGCTGAATGAACATTCACAATTCCATAGTTGTTCTGCCTAGATTTTTCTCTTCTGTAGAAGGTGCAGTGGAAAATGCCAAGCTATTAAGAAGCTAACAACTACCTTTAATTATGCGGGCCAGCTTCGGCTATGAATGAGAAGGAGATTTGGAGTCTATTGTTATTTCCTTTTGTTTCTGAAAACAAAACAAGAAATGCGATAGAGACATTTTATACAGCTGAAGCACAGTGTGTCTGAAGCAGTTCTGTTTTATTCCTAGCCAAGGAAAACACCATACGTGTATCATACTGGAGTAGGATCTGCCTGTGGATTAACATAACTGAAGATTTACTGGGAAGCTGACTCACTGAAAAGCCTTTTCTGTAAAACCGAGCCAAGTTGTGACACTGAATAAGTTGATGTAACTGGGTTAGGACATGGCCCAATGATTTTCAGGTTTGCACTGGGGAATAAAGCTGTGACAGACTATATAATTCTGAAAGAAACCCAGAAAATTTAATACACGGTAACAAATACAAATTTTTATCTCTTGGGGCCAAAGAAAATAGAACAAGCCCTTGTCTGCTGTGTGTAAAACAGGGAAAGAAACCATTGGTCAGCAGAGCTAACAGAAATGAGTTTACGAGATCCAATTATCTGTTATTTGAGTCTGTAGTTACTGAGCTCAGAGAGTGAGCCTGTAGAGCTTACAGCCCTCTCCTTATGATAGCTGCATGCCACTATTTTCTCTGAGCTCTTTGGGGCCGTTTTCTTGACTCATTCTGAGTGCTGGTGGAGCTGCCTGGGCAGCCTCAGAGCTGGGAGCATTTTGGTCAGTGATGCTGAGATCAGGAATGCTCCTGGAGGAGCTGGAAGTGTCCACGGCAGCAGTTTGGGACAATTTTGCTGGAGGTATTCACGGTAGAGGGTCAATAGGCACCTGCCTTGTGCATCTTCAGAGGGAAGGGAGGAGATAGCAAGCATGAAATGTGAAATACTGGCTTGCTGTAAGCCTGCACTCACTGCCCGGATAACAGCTGCCTCAGGAGCGTGCCCGGGTGAACCGAGGGTGCGATATGAGTCACCCTGAGAAATCATCTCATCAAACCCAACTGCGGAGTGAACAGCAATAGCAGAAATATAGCTGTGGGAATAAATGTCTTTATTACACCAGGGGTAAGCATTGCGGCACGGCTTACTAAAGAAGGGATACATGTAAGGCCGTTACGAGACTGCAGTGCCAGAGGGCAGTGATCCAGGTAGCCACTGTTCGTGTTTCAGCATGGGAGCTGGTGGGGCACAGGGATGGGGAGGAAGCGCATGCCTCATCCTGCACTGAAGGGCATGGCCAGGCATCCCTGTTGGGGGATCTTGACTTCTCCCTGCAACAGGCAGAGATTAGCACTACCAAAAAAAGGCTATTGAAACAAATTGGCCTGTCCTCACAACAAACTCTCTCCCTGGTATCTCTTCCTTCCTAAACAAGTAGACATGCTCCTAGTCCCATGGCCCTTCTTATGGAGTGTAAAGCCTCCCTTCTGTTTAAATAAACACATCACATGGCAAGGATCTGATACAGAGGCCATTGTAATTGCTGGAGGGGTGCTCCATGGCCACTGAAGTGGACGCTGTGCGGATAAGGTGAAAAACCACCTCGAGACTTAGGTGCGAAGAAGCTGGAAAGGCTGAGCTTTAACAGGCTGTCCCTCCTGGGCATCATGGTTGAGAATTTTGCTGCTTTGCACACTCCACATTTGCAGATCAGAAGGATTTTCTGTGGAAGGTGACTCCGCTTTGAAGATGGGTGTAGCTTAACACCAGGAGAATATATAAATAACCTGTAAGCAGTAAAACTTGCACACCCTCCATTCAGGCTCTTTAGAGGCATATTCCTGAGCACACAGAAGGGAGATGTTTGCAGACAGTGGTCAGGAGGAAGTAGCCTGATCAGCAGCAGTCATGTTTGGACATCTAGGGGATAGATTGGGTTACACAGACAAAGAGAGAAAAGGGATATTCCTTGCAAACATGAAAAGCACATTTACAGGAATTAGGAGCGATACACAGAACTCTGTCAGCAGGCACAGTTTAGGTTTGGTCTCCTTCCATTAAAAGAATGTATGATGACTAATTTTCATTAAAAGGACTAAAAAGATTGGAATCTGTGCTGTCGTAAAACTTGCAGGTCTCTATTGTGCAATATATTTTAAAAGGACAGGCATTTGAGATAGCGGGCGATATCTACACAAACCACAAACCTCAATATGGATAAAATGCTTCCCTGCCAGACTGGAGTGATGGGTCACAGCGTGTTGACTGAGCACTTTCATCACAGTAATTGGACTGTTTGATATTTGTTGTGTTTTGCATCAGAAGCTTCCCAAGCAACCCAGGAAGCAAGCAGCCACCAACAGCACATTTAAATATTCTCAGTTCTCTTCTGCAGTCACAGCGCTACAGTAAATCTTGCTAATTATTTCACTAGAGTTTTGTCCGCTTTGTATGTAAACCCCGACATTTATCTGTAGAGTTGCAGATTTAGGGTATTTCATAGCAGTGTTAAACTGGAAATAGAGTACATTTTCTCCGTACCTCCAGAGGTTCGCAATGAACTGAAACATTTTGGAACATGAAATCAGATACTGGCAGGTTTTTTTCTTCCGATAATAGAAATTCACTGTGTCAAGCTAAGCTGATAAAATACTTCCATTTTAGATTGCTGCAAACAGGCAATTTGGGCAAGGAAGCAGTTGCACTTTGAACTCCTATTAGGAATAAAATTATTTTTCAACACTGACAAATTAGCAAAACTAATGTCCAAGAAACAATTTGTAATTTCTTATTTACAAGAATTGTTGATCTGGTGAACGAGACCCATGTTCATGCTTCTGAGGGACTATGGTTGTGACCACGCTAGCATGTTAACGTCTTAGACAAAGTGAACAGTGCAAGTCCAAAAACTGAACATAATCCTTTATAGGGGGAGTTCTCATCTTCATCGCTCCTACACCCAACACATGTGCAAACGTGGTTATTGTTTGTAAGCCTAATGCAAACTCCCAGTTTTTAACATCCTGTAGTACCTCGTTAATATAAAAATCCACCTAACAGGCTCAAGACACTTTTCACATATGAACTAAATAATAAAATATTAATTTGAGTCTGGAAATAGATTTTTTTTTCCCCTCAAATTCCACTTTAGGGAGTTTAAGTGGTCAATTTCCAGACAAAATTCTGTGGCTTTAAAGTAACGAGCATCAAAGACTGTCTGTTTTTAAGATGTTGAAAGACATTGAAAATGTTCAGGTAGTTAGCTTTGGATGATTTAATACTTGGCTTAATTTACATCCTGGAAAGATTGAACTAACACATATCTTAAGAAGTAATTGCTTTGAGGAAGTGGAAAATACCATCTCTTCTTTATTCAAAGGCGTGTGCCTGTGGCAATTAGGATGGAACGGTATTTTGGGGTTACTCTGGGCTCCTTAGTCACCATGGAGGAAAAAATCACGTCTTCCTGTGGTTGCAGTAAGAACAAATATTCCGCTCGTGGTGTCCTGATGAATATTTGCCCACTAAAGGTCATAGTGCCATTGCATCAGGAGGCCAGGGTGCTTGTGGTAACCCACCCAAGGCAAGAGCTTCAGGGTAGCTGCTTGTTTGACCACCCGAAGGTGCCTGTATAAAGCCCAGTTTTAAGACAGTGAGTTTTTGTTTCCTTATGAAAATTGTGTACTGTTACCTTGTGTCAGACTGGTTTGCTGTTTGCTTTTGGGAAGTTTGACATTCAAAATAGATATCCAAGTTCATAAGCAGAGTATGTTTAGACAAATTCTTAAGCATGGATGACAGGAGCTACACTGCTCCTGTTGTGCCGTGTGGGTAGGTGGCTTGTGTGTTTTGTGTATCTGTTGCTCAGAACTGGGCGGGGAACTGGTGGAGCGCCCCAGGAAAGATGGAAATTTCCTTTCTAAGCTAGCCATGCTGGTAACAGTGCATCTGTACAGACAACTGCACAGCTGCCCAGCCCTCAGATGAGCACGCTCTGCTTTGCAGAAGCAACTGCTCACCAATGCTTCTGCAGAATAAAGCCAGGTGCAAAGGGCAATGAAAGTCTATTTGCTGCTCTGTAGGGAAAGAAGTCAGGAGTGTTGAGCTAAATAAGAGATTTGGTAGTTATTTGTGAGCTTTTATGCAGAGCCTTTTGAGAGAAAACTGAGCTGGATTAAAGCAGAGTATGCCAAAGTGGTTGTAGCCAGTGTACGCCAACAGCTGAAAGCTTTTAGCAGATATATGCGTAGACAAAAGAGAATAAGGATGTGATTTTTACTTTATCTGATATCTTCATCTTTTAGTGACATAAGACTAAATCAAAAAGGAAAAGCTTGTGCAGAAGTGAGCCTCCCAGTCTCCGTAGTGAGACTCTTAAGAGTGGTTCCCTGCTTCATTTAAGATGTCCTTTGTGATTTTAGGGACATAGTGGAGGCTCTGTGCCAGAAAAGCCATGGGGCAGCTAATCCCATTTATCTCGGTGGCAGGCCTCTAAATATCTCTGATGTTCTGAGCCTGAGACTGTAATAGGACTTTCCCAGCTCCCACAGGTATTATGAAGATAGATAGACTAGAGAGGTGCACACATCCTTTAGTAACAACAGCCATATAAGTACCTTAAATGCATTTTATTATGCATGGAAGGCATAGGATAGAGGAAGGATAACATTATGTGTTAAAAACAGAGATTGGCTCGATTAAAGAGGAGCAGTTGAGAAATAAGCAATAGCCAGGAGAAATCCATGTTAAGAAGCGTTTTTGTAGACATGTCTTTGCCTCATTTTTCTTTTCTCTTATTTCTCTTTATTCCAAAATTTAAATGAATTGCTATTTTTTTTCAGAAAGCCCTGAACCCATAAATTAGACTAAAAACTTGCGTGCACATAATGAGGGAGAAGCCTTAAAGTACATCATCATAACTCCAAGAGGTAATTTCCAGAGCTAGATGGTCCCACATTTGTAAATGTTCATCCTCCAAAGCCATTCACTCACTGCACTTGCCAGGATTGTCTGGCTTACTGGAACTTTACAGCACAGAAATACTGGTTCTTCTCTGTCTAATTTCAGAGCAGCATAACAGAGCTACTCTACTTGCTGGTGTCATTGCTCAGAACGCTGCACCCCACCAAAATCAACGGGTGTTTGAAGGGAAACTCAGGATGGCCGAAGACAGGCACACTAATTACAATTAAAAGACATTTCCTAGGCTTTGAAGTGCTTGCAATGATAGTATTTGTAAATAGATTTCACTCAATGTAAGCATGCTGGGAGGATGAAATTGCAAATCACTAGGCAATAAAGATTTCTATATTTTCAACGTTTTAAGTATTTTTCAGGTTACAAGGCTGTCACACTTCTGCATTAGGAAGGAAACTATGCAGTCAGGCCTCTTTACACAGCAGTGCTTCATGGGGCACTTTTCTGTCTTGCTTCCATGTACTCTGAGAAATAATAAAATGAAGAAGCCCTTGAATTTAGCGTTAATTCTGGAAACAAAACCAAGGGGATTTTAATATTTTAATTTACATTCACTTTTGGTAGCTGTTCAGCTTGCTGTAAATGACATACAATGCTATTACACTGTAGCCTTACAAAATGGAGTGGTATGCAAAGATTTGCAAAGAATCCCCAGCACAGGCTATATAGACTTTTTCCTAATAGATGCAGAAATCAAGCCACAGTGAAGGTGTCAAAAAATAGCCCTTGAAATATTTCCTCTTCCAGCTTGGAAAGTAATAACATTTCTACTGCTGCTAAACCCAAGCCTGGCAAATATTTTTCTGTCATTAAAATAAGCATTTCCCAATGCTATTTCCTTCCTGTCACAGTGAGTATTGGGCTATAATTCTCCCCGCTGCTGCTTTTCTTTGTGAACCGGTGGAGGAGTCTAGACAGGCTGTGGTTTTGAAGGCACGCTCTTAGCCCTTGTGTCCTGGCAGCGTATAGTTTTGCTATAGACAGTTTGGTGGTGGTACCTCTTTTGCTGCTCATTTGAGGTTATATATCTTTGCCTTTGCAAATAGCCCCTTGGAGCCAGTGGGAGTAGTTGTGTGCTTAAGGCAAACAAGATTTGACCTTAGAATAACATAATAGCAAACATACAGGTCCAAATTGATGGCTTGGTGGATAGAAGTACCAAGAAGTACCTACAACAATTAGTTGCTCATCGATTAGAAATTTCATGCCCTGCAACCCTTGTTGTAATCCCATTTATTTCTTCACATATTTCAGGAGAGGTACCATTTCGTTTACATTAGCATGAATGATGAGTGGTAATCTGAGATGACAGAGCAATTTAAAACTGGCAGTAAGTTGCTGAGGTAATATCTAAAATGTGAAATGTCTCATTCATTAGGAGAGGCGAAGATGATGAGCTTAACTGCACCCTCTCTCAAACTGGTTTTATGCCAAGGCAGGTCTGCTGACTTTTGTAGAGGCCATACTCTCTTTGCACTAGCTTCAGGACAGATTAGAGTCAAGGTCCAAATACCACCTTCTTCACAGTAGCTTAGCAAGGTGGGTATAAAACTGAATGCTGTATATGTGTCAGCAAAAATGAAACCAAAAACATTAACAGGGACTTCACCCCTTCTTTTCCTAGCGACAGGTAAGATAAGTAAAGGTGATCCAAGAAAAATTAGGTCTCTTAAGCAAGGCAGTCTGCTTCCTGTCTTCTGAGAACGGGAGTGACAGCTGTCCTTGAAAACACAAGTGACACTGTGGCACAGCTGGCATAATTCAGATTTCTAGGAGGATGTGCAACTTTTTTCATTACAGGCTTCACTAAATGATCTTGGCCGGAAATACATGGCCAGATGGCATTAGAGCTGCTTTCCCTGTAAGATTACAAAGTGCCACTGTTCACAATCTCAGCAGCTGAGATATTATAAATTACTAGTGCAACCGGTCATTGCTTTTTCAAGCTCATTTTCTTGGTGCATGGGGAGTCTTTAGGTTTCTCATGATAATATCTTCAACTTAAATATGTCAGGTTTTATTAGTTGCCTGTTTTAGCTTTCAAAACCCACCTCTTCTTTGTGGTGAAATTAGTGTGATATGGCATCCACACCTTTTTCTTATGCTTATTGTCTGTCATCTGTGGGCTTTCTCCACATCTTTGCCTTCTTTATTGACTACAGTGTGTGTTTATGACCTGTGTATTGACTTTAAGTGAGTACATTTAGACTTTTGCTAACCGTGAAACATGCTGTGATGTTCTTGTGTGACAGATACACCATCAAAGAGGTAGCAGTGCTTTCCTGACTGTTTGCATGTGCAAAAGCAATGAAGGCATGTGATTTATTCTGGTCTTTGTCTATGCTGGGTGCTACGGTGTCCTGCCAAAGTAATAGCAACGTGTTCTGGAGCCAGGAGGTGTACAAGTGGAGTTGGGGAAGTGCCTGAGCGGACAGCAGTGAGAGGAAGAGATGCTCATTAATCCTGGGCAGTTTCTGGGAAAGAGGGGACAGCAGTGGGGAATGAACCTTGCTGGATGGTATTTTTCAGATCATCTTGGAGTATCAGCTGTTATTTTAGCAGGCAGTTTATCAAATTAGCCCAATCTATCCACATGACCCTGCTTTGTAAGACCATGGAAGGCAAGGATGAAAAAAACTATTGTAGATTCCTGGCTATGTCTATTTTTTGAAAGTCAGCTCCAGAAGTGTTACATCATCCCAGAGAATCAGATAAAGAAGCTCATGGGGTGAGTAAAAGAGGATTTATGGATGTAACCTGTACTTTGGAGGGATGCCTCCTGTCCCTCTGCACTTCCAGTGGCATACCAAATGACATTGAGATTTTCTATGGCGGGTGACACAATTAGTTTGTCTTACAGGTTTAATAGCAGCAGTATTTTGCAAATGCGATGTTTGAAAAAATCTGCCTCTGCTGGAATCCTTTGAAATGGAAATGAAAAATACTGCGTTCTCTGGCCTGCTAACCCTAGTTAAGTACAGACCACACTAAGTCTTAAGCAAATGGTTTTAGAGGACCAGAAATAGGTTTCTCATTAAGCATTCCAAAGAATGTTTTGCAGATACGTATTAAAAGACATCCTCTATCTATATACACATTTATTTATCGCCTGTAATTTTCTCTGCACTGTAACTCTGCTTGCATAGTGCAGCTGGGCATAAATCTCATTTTTAGGAGCCCTGCTCATGTTATGTTTCTTGACTTTCTATAATAACAAGAAATGGGATGCTTTGAGATAATCCAAACAAAGGAGTGTGCAAAGTAATGCCACCTAGAAGAGTTACAAAGAGATCATTAATGCCAGTGGACCTTAATGACTGAAGCTTGATCATCGTTGTGATGTGAAGGTGACCTGAATTAGAAATCAGTTGCAGTTGTGCTGGCCAAAATTCCCATTTGAACTCCAGAGCAAGGTACAAGGGTCTTAATGGGAATGAGTATTAGCTTGACCAGCATTCAAGAAAAGGTACTGTCCTGTCCAGTGCGTGGCTGTCTGACCAGGGCTTCTCAACACATCTAATATCAAAGGTGGAATAGAGTGGATGGGGGAACAGTGTACCAGCAGAGAGAGGAGGTGAGTGAGAACAGACTGCAGAGGCTGTGCTAGACCAGAGCCAAGATGGGCAGAGATGTTGTAGATGAGGGTGTAAGGGTCTGTTCAGAGATGGATCCAGGAAATGGGCAAGAGTGGCCCCTGAGTCAGAGCCGCTGCTGGGTAAGAAGGTGCTGCAGTTTTTATCACCATGGTGGTATTATTATTATTATTGCTATGGGCATTACTGTGCATTAGGGGAGTGCCAGGCTCCGAAGGGGGTCTGGCCTATGTCTTCACCCACGCTAGCCCTATTGGGTGACCTAAGGCAGATTCTAAGCAGAGAGAAGAAAAGCAACCTTTAAATTTGCAGTGATTAATTCTAGCTGTGTTTCAGCTGATTATGGAGGGGGAAAGGAATCAAATCTGGGATTAGAGGCTTAGCAATCATGAGTGCATTCTTGGGCAGCTACTGCTCTCTTACAACTCTGAGGCACTTGGGTGTCAGTGTGCTGGTATTATGCAGTTGTCCCAGGTAACCTGCAGAAGTCACAGTGGCTGCACCCAATGAAAAAAGCAGCTTGGTGGTTCGTGGCTTCCTGATGTTATCCTGTCACAGCCTGCTGGAGACAGACTTGTTTATTTCCTAATAAGCTTTTGTATTATATTTTATTATCCTCACCGTGTTAGGCTGATTTCTGCCTGCTGTTGAATGTGAAGGATTGCAATTTTGTGCACAAGTTGAAATTTCAAATGGCTAGAAAATTTCCTTGACAAGATAATACTCATTGGCTGTGCCTGTAGCTCACTGGCCTGCAGTATCTTCGCATTAATATTTATAACTGTGCATTTAGAGTTGGTCTCTCCAGTAGTAGCCTGGAAAGGTTGTTGCCTCTATCTCTTGGACTTTCAGTGCCTTTTTCTATTCAACTAATGAATTACAGACATTCCCTCACCAGGAGAGACAAGGTCTGTCTTTCAGAGCATACTGTGGCGCAGATCTTGGAGCAGCTCGTGTTAATGAAACACTGTGGCTGTGCTCCCTGGCCAGGGCCATGAGGCTATTCCGTCGGAGAGCACATGAGCTCCTTTTTAGGGAAGCATTTCTGTTTTGGGCAGCCTAGGAACATGGGCATAAATTGTTGCCCAAGCCAAGATTTGTTAGTATATAGAGGTTCCCAGGCTTCATTTGCCTCCTACCCTCATTTTAAGGTAATTAATTAATTGTTACATTTAGTCTTTATTCTTTGCAAGTAGCTTTTTATCAAAAAAAGTATTAACAAAAACTTACTAAAAGAATTTTGCTTTAACAGGTATTTGCCAATAAATGTTCTGTGTATGCGTATGTTCACATTTTGAAAACTACTAGCGCTTGGTGTTTCGTGAGCTGTATAGTAGCTCTCTGAAGTTGGCCTGAACATTTTAAAACATTACTTAAATAGGATCAAGAATCTTGAAAATAAGATTTGTTGTAAGCTTTGTATTGTTGCCTCTCATACCCTTGCATGTCTGTTTTTTCAAGCAGCGT
Source organism: Scopus umbretta (assembly GCA_013400535.1). Taxonomy (NCBI): domain Eukaryota; kingdom Metazoa; phylum Chordata; class Aves; order Pelecaniformes; family Scopidae; genus Scopus; species Scopus umbretta. Next base: position 60,334 of record VZTL01008862.1, read on the forward strand.
TTTATAATCTGCAGTAAGCCCTGAAGGGTGCTTAGTTGTTATGGTTTGACTTAATATGATCTAAAAATGGCTAGTAATAAATCCAGTCATTTCCATGTAAAGGAAATGTAGGATTGGACTGGTGGAACTATTATGCCTCACTCGAGGGAAGAGACAGTAAATCCAATATATTTGTTCAACTCCAAAATATCCACCTTAATTTGGTGCAAGGGGGGAAATTAAAAAGCACAAGCCTATATTTTGAAGTACAGTACACCAGTAGCAAGAACCATGTCTTAGCTTGTATTTCTGAGAGGGGGGAAGGGAGGGAGGAGGGGGATTTGTTGTGATTAATACTGTACCAGGGATAGGGAAAGTTGAAAGGAAAACAGAGCTGTCTCCTGAAGGCTGTTGATCTCTGCTCTGGGCTCCTGGCCAGTCTAACTGTCTGCTGTGAAATGACTGTAATTTCCTGAATTATACAGAGCCAAACTTCCATTTTTGAAAAGGACAAATTAGGCCATAGGAGAATCACTTGTCTTTACAGCTCATGACAAAGTGCTCCCAACTTAGAGGTTGGCCTCACCTTTCCTTGATTTTATAGAGCTCTTATTGGCAAGTACTAGTCTTGTTATGGTTTAATCAATATTAATCTCAGTTGGAAGGATACTTCTGGTTGCTAATTGAGATCAGGTTCAATTCCATCTCGTCATATTTGCTGTATAATTATTAGATGCCTTACATCATGTCAAAAGAGTCTTGGCTAATAGCATCAGTATAACATTCCCATAGGCCAGCACAATGTACAGTACAGAAAAAGCTTTTACGAACTTGTTGCTGTCTGTGCAGGGTATAATTCACTGAAGTTCTCCAAACTATGGAAATGTTCACAAAACCTAGGAGCAGCTATTCTATTTCTGTTGAGCACATGTTGATACTCTCATTTATAATTTAGTTCTTCTAAATACTTAAAGATGATGGTATAGCTGGATATTTCTGATATGTGGTAAGTACATTATACCCTATTCTGTGTGTTTTCCTTCAAATGAGAAACAGTTCACTTTGGGAGAAAAGATAATTGACCGATACCACCTCTAAAATATCTGTGATGGGAAAGATGCGTAAGAAATTATATCCAGCTGAAACCATTCCTTCTCTTCTTTGAAACAGAGAATTGCCAGGGGGTATCACACTGACCAGCTGTGTGCACGTCACATGCAGCAGAAATCATCCACATTATCATTATCCAGTCTTATCTGACCATCTGCATATCACAGGCAATTTTATTTTGCACAGGTGCTATTGAAGAATTTACTTGTATCTCAGTAACATTTCCTCCCCAGGCTGCACACCCAGCTGTTGGCTCCTGCCCTGCTGCAGGATTTGCTGCCCTGTCCCCATTCCTGTCTGGGCTCTGGCACTGCATTTCTCGGGAGCGCTGCCTGATCCACAGCAGCTTTGTGCGGATGGTTCAAATGCCTACACGAGCTGTGCGGATTTGGGAGCACACAGCGAAGCAGCTGTGCTGGCGGGTCCTGGGGCACCCGCTGGGCAGCCGCAAACAGCCCAGGCTGGAAAGGCTGTCCCCGGGAAAGCTGCTCTCTGCATAGCTTCATATCTTTGTGCTGTGGTTTGCTTGAAAATATAAAGATAATCCTATTACTCCCATTCCTGGCACCAGTCTCTTTGATGCCAGCGGAACTACTTCAACCAGAGGAGATTGGGGCCAAATTGGGAATGAGGCGTGTGATGGAAGGAGCAGGTGGGGTTTGTGTCCGCGTTGTGTTTGATGCCCTTGACTGAAGTGTGCGACGTTCCCATGGGAAAGCGAGTCAGGTCTGGGGCAGGGGACTATCAGAGTTGGGGAAAAGCATACCTGTTCCCTCTCTTTTTGTTCAGTGTCCCACTCTGAGAGTGAACAACGTTTTACAGGTTAAAAAAAATTGGGGCAAACATCAATGCACTGAGCGATTTTGGTGGGAATTGGAAGGTTTTGACAAGAGTCAGACTGATGTTTCCCCCTCTTTGGCACAGCTGCCTAACTGTGGTTCTGCCAAGCAGAGTCTGGCCTCTGACTGGCAGGTTGGCTCCAGCCAAAATGGTGAGATTAACCCAAAAAAGGGAGCGATCTGTGCAAAGCTGGATACAGCATCAGGCCTGTGGGAGCCTCTGGACATGGTGGGTGAAATGGGGCATGAGTGCCAGGGCTGGGCGGCAGCTGAAGGCAGCTTTCAGGTAGGGGGACGTTGCCCGGGTGCCGCGGGCAGCGGTGCCGGTGTCAGGGTTGGATTTGATCTTCCAAGAGCAGCCTGTGGCTCCTGGGGAGCCTCACTGCGGAGCAGTCTGGCCACGGTCTTGGAGATGCACACGTGTATTTTTAGAGCTGTATATTGCAACATGTGCAAATTTATTAGAGCTTGTTAATTAAAATTACTGTGGTGAGCGCTTGTTACTATATCTGACCAAAAAGCTTCCACAGACAGTTAAAAGAAAAACCACCAAAACCCATGTTAGAATAAACGCAGGTTAGTGACTAAAATAGGGTATCTAAAAATAGTTGCACTGCAAATAAATTTAGATATTTATGTGGTGGAATTGTTGCCTTTTCTGCCTTTCGCTTTATGGGTTTCTTTAAAGATTTTCTGGTTTCTTTTTTGTCATATATAATTTTTTATTCATATGTCCAGAATCCGTTTTTATTTCCATTATATTGATCCAGATGCACAGCAGACGGCATCGATCTCTGCTTGTATGTAATACATACACATTAGCAATGTCATCCACCTCTGGGAATAGTGAGAATCTCACTGACTGTGGTCTGTGGAAGGACAGAAGTGATTTTCTAGGATGAAATCTAGGTGTAGGAAAGGATACAGAGTGTAGGGTAGGATTTAGCTCACCAGTATGCAGTATTGTTAAGTGGGAATATCACAAAAGATTTCTAAATAAATCCATGTGAAAGACGAAAGAAAGTAGCAAATTTAAACTTAGAAGAATAAGGAAGAGAACGCAAATGGATAAGAATATCAAGACAAAGAAATGGCATTTCAGAAGGAGCTTAGGAAAGTAAAGAGGGTATAAAGAGGCCAAAGGATCCTCCCTCCAGCATCCTTCCAGCCCGCAAAGGTTTCTGTCTTGTTAGCTCTTTTCTGCAGCAAGGCATGTGATTATTTTTAAGATGGGGTCCAGACCCCATCACTCAGGCATGATCAATGACCAGACTAAGAGGCTAGGGAGAGGGGTTTTTTGCGCCTTCACCCACAAAGTCCTGCTCCCACTGGCATGTCTGCGCTGGGCTCATCCCTCCTGTGATGGGGCTTTCAGTTGTAGCCTGTGGAGCGACTCAGGTTGTTTTTACCCTCACAGTTAGTAAGTGTTGTTTAAACCTCTTTACCTTCTAGTCACTGGCTATTGTCACAACTTTTTTCCTCACAGAAGAGCTGTTTGTAGACAATTCCCTGTATTAAGTTGGTTTGACAGGCTGCACACAGGTTACCATCTTCCTTTAATTCCTTACAAGTCAAACCCCGTGTCAGGCAGGGCGCTGGCATCAGGCTGGCAGAGCTGTAGCTGCTCATTTACCTTCTTAAGAATTTGTACAACATTCACAGTTTTCTTCTTCTGAAATATGTCCAGGGTTTTATGGGTTACTAAAAGTAACTATAAAAGCTACAGCATTTTAGCACTCACAGATACTGTGTAGCTGAAGGTTTTGGTTTTGTGTTTTTTG